>JWZT01002990.1:214882-320299 GCA_000827895.1 Thelohanellus kitauei | reverse complement strand
AAATTTACATAGTTTTAATGGTGATTAAATAGTTCCCGCCAAATATTGACAATCCTAAAAGATGGCGCCAATAATATTCTGTCTAAATTTAGCTAGCCAACTTCTAGAGACATAAGACAGGTTTAATAGAACGCTCTGCGCCAAAACGTCCCACCCTACTTTTTACGGAAATCACATTATGTAAATTGCAACGTGATTTAAACAACAATGAAGCATTTCCCGCCATATGTAATCCCTTCAAACGATGGCGCCAACAAATCCTCAACTACCCCTATGGCGCCAAACCATAATGACTAAAGGCGCAGTCGATAAAGCATAGTTGCGATAAACCTCCTTGCGCCAAAACGTCCTTGCGCCAAAACCTCTGCGCCACAACGTCATGCGCCAAACCGGCTGCGCCAAAACGTCCTGTTTCGATTTTGGAAGTCTCTAACATGTAAATACCTGTTAATTAAAAGGATCGTTTTTGACACATCGTCATCGTATTTAACAAGGTTCTTCGAGATCGCTTTTTCCATTGCCTAGAAATTTTTGGATGATTGGCATGTCTCAGGAGTGTACAAAACAATAGAGCATAACAAGTATTTGACTAATTACAAATCTCTTTTGATCGAACCTGTTTGTTTGGCATCGTAGTCGGTGTCGTAAAGAACCACCCGACAATAAGACATGTCAAAATATAAGGTTTTTTAACATAAACCACGTTCCTTGCATGTGACCACATGTGAATAGGGATAGCACACAGATCGTGATAGCTTTCAAGGTAGGTAAGCTCTTAATCAGTGCCTAGTACAGTTAGTGGTCTAATAGAAAGACTTGCTCCAACAACAGGTGGTCTGATAAGCAGGGAGCGGTTTCTAATTTTATGGTGAATAGTGGAAACCAGGCTATGCATTTTGGTGTTCGTAAACGTCATGCAAATCGAACGATATTCTATTACTAGCATAACTATTGAATAGTAATCGCAGATTATAACTGAATAATTTCGACGCCCACGCATAAGTTGTATTCGGAAATTGTCGGTTTTGACAATTGATATGATGGACGCCGTCGAGTTAGAAGCTTCTGCAACGATCCAAGAAGAGATGGTTACAAAGGACTCAGAGGTAGCATCCTCAGTCGGATCGAACACAGAAAAGCAGGGAGAGAAGTTTGACGTTTTTTGTTTCTCAGAGGCGAAGGTCTAATGACCCAAATATTTGGTGAAAGTGATGAAGAAGCTGAAGCTGTTTGTATTTGACTGATTTAGACTCACGAAGAGACCAAAAATGAAGAGTTTGTTCACCCAAAAATCGATTGGACCTTAATGAGAAGTCCTTCGAAATCCAAGATGAACGACAACAGGCCAGAGTATCACCGTATATGATTTAAGTGATCAAATTGACGAGGTTGAACAGTATTTTAGAAACAAAAAACTGGCCAGAAAACGCAAACCGAAGAAAGTATGACACTTTCATAAATAATTAGGATCAAATGTATTATGAACAACTCTCTGCACAGGCCAAAGCTTTCGTAGTTAAAATGTTTGAGGCCTCGCGAGTATGACCAACTTAATCTTTAGTCCGATCGTAAAAATTTGGAAGAGAAAAAGCAGGCGTTAGAAAAGCTAAGGCTCATGGAATCCGTCAGGGTTGGACTTCACCGGTATATGTTTATTTCACTTTTTTTCAATTTGGTCAAATTACGCTGTTTTGTTATTTTTTGGGCCAAAAAACTACTCAACTCCACTAAGTTAGTGACCAAAATGGAAATTTTCAGTAATACGCATTTTTGCTGTACGAGCATTCTTTCCTTACGTTTGTATACATACTCTCAATTTCAGACTGTTGTTCAGTTTTTTCAAAGCCCCATCGCGTAAAAAATTGAAAGAAACAACCACTTTTTGACATGTCAAACGGAAACAACTGCAGTCATCGATATAGTGTTTAGATACTGATGGTATGATCAGCGGGCAATAAGTCGCAGTTCTATGTTATTACCAACAAAGGAAATCTGTGGATGATGTATTTATAATTAAAATATTCTTTGTAAATATTTAATCATGCCGATTGAATTCATTACAAATTTAGTTTATTTCATCCAAGTTAGTTCTTATCATAGCCGCGACCTCCAACATTTTTCTTTTATAAACCAATCAACCTATTCATAAATAGTTGTGAGAACTTTATTGGACCGATTTATAGTTTTTCTAATGTTAGCATTCTATTTGAGTATTTTAAGCTGAATAAACTTGTGTTGATGGTGTAGTCCTTTAGATTATACATAGGAAATCCAAAATTATCCGATATGTACGTTTAGTTCTTAAGTACGCCATGCTTTATTCAAAATGCGATGTGATTCGGCACTCCATTTAATCGTTGGCAGAACGAAATAGTTTAAGTCGATTTTTCAAAAGATCGAATTATCTCCAATATCCGAATAAATTCGATACTACTAATTTTACTGTACAATTTGATTCTCCCAACTCGAGTACCCATCCGATAAGCCTATCCTCAGTTAAAGTTTCGCAACTCATGAAGTGTTCCTTGACAGAAAAATGCTTATGTGTTACTGAATCAAACTTCATATTTTAATGTTGTTAATAAAAGTGCTAGTTGGTTGTAAACCAACTTCTTGTTTGTGAAGTTATATCGTGAGAAACTTTTTTATCCCATTTGAATGAATTTAGACTTTTCTATAGTCTTTAGTTCACAGGTCAATCGTAAACTCTTTTGGCAGCATCATTGGTTCGGATGCTTTTATTTATCAAGCCTTAATAATTTTCCAAAAAAGATCACCAAAAGATCTCTCTTGATCGATGGAATGAGCACACCACTGTCAAAATTTGAACCAACAGACTGTTATAGAAATTCATGATTCTCAATCCACCAGCCTTATGGAACAATTGTTTATATTGAACTTAAAATATTTAAGTTGTGCAATAGTCTCGTTTGGGCACATGTTCGACTTGTTTTATCATCGATTTTCTTGAGGGATAAGATTCTAGATATGATCCTTCTTTGTTAAGAGCTTAATATACAAACATAGATTCAATAAATTTAATGTGAATTGTGTAACTCTTGCGTTTAGCTGGATAATGCCGTTATTTTGGAGTTTCTCCTCTGATCGCCATTCATTTAAGTGTTTCAAAAGCAGCCAATCTGTTTCACAATTAGCTGCAATATGAGTTAATGAAGTTCGATTGTTTGTATCGCTTAAATACCAAGTATTAGTTGGGGCGAGGTGGAGCTAGACTAAAGTTTATAATTATGAATCCTTTATTAATGCACGCCAAAGTCTCGGCGATGGGCAGCCTTGTGTCCTGCGAATTCTGATGATAAGTTATATATGGATACTTAACATTTTTACCAATGATGGCCATCCTATACTTTGAATCCTTTTTTGGTAACTTTCAACGTGGATAATCTTCAGTCCGATTGGTCACTCAATAGTTTTACGCATTCCTTTAAAAAGAACCAGTCTTGTTTTTATAGGTTCCTGACATACTTTGGCGATAACCGACGCTATTCCTATTTTAAACATGATAAAAGTCGGTCCGCTTGTTCTGGAATCATCGAAACATTTGTTTAACTCAAAGTTAGTTGTGGATTTTTTTATTTATGGAACATAATAATGTTCATTCTGTCTCTCTCTCGTGAAATATCACCCAGAAACTTTATGAAGTTGTTTATAATAAACTTTTTTGTATTATAATGGAATCTCAAAATCTTCTATAAAAATGATAACAGTTTTGTCACATGATTCAAGTTTACAATAAATTCAATCATTAGCCTGTGAAGAATCATCCTATAGCTTCATAATTGGATCATTTCCTTCTTCAACACCTCATTTCTAGACCAGGGTTCACTTTATGGTATGATCCTTTCGCTCTTATGACTTATTTTTCAAATACGCTTATCAACTCACTGAGTTTGAAATGGATCTCTCTGGGATCGACCCTAGTTGCAGTACAGATACTTTAGATTCTGAGTTTATTGAAATTGGTAATGTAAATCAACCACCACTCAGTGCTAGCCATCAACGAGTTATGTGCTTTATGGCGATGTTTCAAATTTCGTGTTAAAGTCTTTTGACGAGTCGCCAGTGTCGGTAAGTCCAACATGTCTTGTGCCAAGTATCCATTACATCGCATGTTCCATCTACGTTTTTTTGAATAATTCGATGTTTTGACTGAAGATATTTTTACCGGAAAAATGATCAATAATAGTTTTTGATTGTATTTTAATTTTTAGAGAATGTCTTTACGAATTCTATGTTCAACACAACGTTCACGGTGCCATTGCTGTATTTCGTATGATGTTCAGACCTGGATTGATCTATTACCAGACGGCAATTTACCAAATCTCACGATTCGCAAAACATTGTTGTCTATTCTCGAAACTGTACTGTTTTTCATCATCATCAGTGGCCGAATCCATCAAAAGAAATTCTAAAAGAAAGTGGTCTTGGATTCTCTCTGAACAATCTCATCAACCATCCTCTTGAACTTCCAGCTATCCGACAACGGCTATCTCAACTTATCTGTACCACATTACTAATCAGATAAATGGTCAAAACCCGAGTATATCCCAAATGTTGAAGACAACATTCATAAAAGTCAATCCATGCTTGACTCCGAAGAAAATGTCTCTAAAAAACACAAATTCGACCCGTATGAAATTACATAATTTAGAATCAATATCACCTCATTACCAACTAAACAAAGGTCAAATTTTTGTTATTTCAGTCGCCCTGAACCTACTCCGAAAAATAAGATGCTTAGAGCTGTACAACCCGAACCAGATAATATTGACTTTGTAATCCGTCCTGCCTCGATGCCTGAAAATGATCTGGAAGCTGAGAAATATCAAAACAGAATCAAGCATATGGAGCGTGCTGCCAAATTTATGAGAAGGCTGAAACGTAGACGTTAAACTATAGATGTAAATACCCTGTTCTACTTTATCTCGATTTTTTCTCTAAAGCCTGATAAATAAAGAAAAATTATATTCTACTTGTACTTGGTTTATCGCATTCTGTATACTATTTCTGGTACTATGAGTGCAGGAGATTCACAAACAACACGAAGTTACATTCAGAGGGTGTCTAAGTATAAAAACGGCTCATTGGAGTAAGTTAATTTCTGATTACTTGTGAAGTATTGAATAAACCGAGCACGAAATTGACCTAATATGATGTATCGGATACGAAAGAACAGAGAGTGATCGTTTCCAAAAAAATAAGGCAAGGGTACAGTATAACGGCTACCAAAGCTTACGCGCCGATTATTTTTGGAAAATGGTGGGTAGATTCGATTTCTTATTATATATAAAGAACAATGTTTTTGGAAAAAATGCAATAATATTGAGATCGACATCTTTAGTTGAATGTATAAATATGCCTAAAACATTATAGAGACTTTTTCCTTATGAATTACGGGGTTTTGCCATAGATGGCACATATTTCCGATATTAATGGGTCAATTCAACGGTCTTAGTGGAGCATCACTTAACATGTTTTCAAATATAATCAAGATAAGGAAAAATTTATCTTTTTTCTATAAAATTACATTGTCTCGTTATATCCCTTTTCTAGACGCAGTTGTGGATGAATAATTTGCAATGTTGGATATAATTTGAGAGTTATTTTCTAGACTCCAAATTACAAGCACTCTCCGTCCTACATAGATCATTTATTCCTGCCATTCTTCCCTCTCTTCTAACGCAGTTTTTTAGTTTAGAAAAAACCTCTGCTCGTTTTGAAAAAGGGGCTGCACCTACCAAGTTTTGAAAAATATTGGACGCTTTGGACTAAAAAGTATGACGCTTTAAAAATACGCGTTTTCGAAAACTCAATAATTATAATTACACTTTGTAGGAACGCTTTACAAAGTTAGAAATTCACTACTCCATGTGGTATGGCTTCACTGATAATAAGGCACAGCCTATTTATGCTAATATAATCGAGATATTTTGCCTTTATAGGGTGAAAACGAAGGGTTTTTAGTTTTTCGCTTATTTCTACAGTTCCTGAACAGAGCAGACAAATGTGGATATTAACTGTTAGTTTGTTGTGATGACTAACATGGTTTTTAACTGCAGTCATATCTCGGCTTCCGACCATAATCCGTTCTAGAAGGCTTTTCGAGAAGCGATTTGTTCGAAATACGAAACTATTTCCCCCCATTATAATTAATGTAAATAATTTTAATCCGTTCCAAGTCTAGAAAACAACTTTCTTAAAGCATTTTTTTGCACAATAAACGGTATACACATGTAATAAGAGAGCAGGTAATAATTATAATACTGTACAGTGATTGTCTTAAAAAATCCATCATAAACTAAACTTGTGTACTGTATACCATAAATAATAAAAAGTGTAGAAATAGGATGTGTGTAAAAACAAACATTTCTTATTCTTACAGTAACCACCTTGCAGTAACATAGGGAAAGGTTAATTCTCGGAAGGAGAATCCTCTTCTTTAATAACTTCGGGCAATTCGACTCTGACAATGTTCTTCGGCTGGGGATACTCTGCCACATGTTGTTCCATCATTGTCGTATAGAACCTATAAAATGTAACTTGTTTATCTCTTCTTTTAACAACTTTACGAAAGTGGCTAATACAAATGTCATTCAATGAATACACACCTCTACTGCTTGCGACTTTATCTGGATGATACAGGTCCACAAAGTTTTGGATATCCTTCCATTTGCACACATTTCTTTGATACTAGCAATAGAGGCATCCTTCCTTCCCTCATCCTCATCAAAATACATCTCCTCCGTCAACGTCCTCTTCTGCTCTTCCTGAAGTTGCTGAAGTTCTTCTGTCGTGAGCTCGTGGCGATGTTCATCAATTAGCTCCTCGACATCAGCAGCTGTGCTGGTGATAGCAACACTCTCAAATCCTTCAGATTCACGTTCAGTGACACAATCGGGCTACAATTTCCTCCATGCGTAGTTCATAGTCCTATGAGACTTGTTCCATGCTTTGTCGATGAGGGTGATGCAGTGGTAAAATTTGAATTGATCCTTCCAAAAATCTCGAATTTTCTGGTCGAAAGCCGAGGTGTGACTGTATTTAAATAGTATATTTCTATTTGCAGTCTTAAAAACACATGTTTTCAAAAACCGTCCTATAATTTAGTCCAAACCATTCTATATGTTTCAAAACCCAGTATGTATAAAGGCAAAGTAGAATCGATATAAGTTTTGAAAATAGTCAGGTAAATGATTGAACCTTACATTATTGATTACAAATGTTAAATCACGGTTCCTTTCCAGTGTATATGCCATACCTATTCAAAAATTCTTGGAAAATCGCCAATTGATATGGTGTCTTCAGATAAAACAATATTAAGGGAATTGGTTGCCAGTATTATACTTACATTCATTCTCTAGAATTCGGAACCATTTGGTTTTGAGCTGTGCCTACTCTCGATCATACACACCTTCATGATGTGTAGATGAAGGGCCTTTCGTCAATATGAATAATATTAATGTATCTTGAATTTATTTACCTGGTATGATACAAATTTACACATCTAACACTGTCGTCTTTGACCTCTTCGCAGTTACGCCTCTCTGGTATAGGTCGAGTTGTTTTCCATGAATAATTCATTTTATTTAACCATTTCCAGATGATTGTTGAGTTGACGTCGATACCAAGGTTCACAACAAGATCGTCCAATTTATGGTAATTATTATCCATAATCAACCTTAAACTGATGACTTCTTTAGATTTCTTTGGTTTTTTGGGCCGCTCTTTGACATGGTAATTGCTCCTGTCTGTTCGAAACGTTTAACGATGTTTCGAGCTGTCGTTAAAGGTACATCCAACAGCCTCAAAATTGATGTTGGTCTTTTTCCCTCTGCTATTATTTTTTGATGAATAGTTTCCTCAAGTTATCTCCCAATGTTTTTTCTTGAATATAGATTTTTCAAACAATAATTATCTGTGTTTTGGGCCTCCAAGATTGTTAGTGGAACCAGTAATATCGGAAAGATGTGTGATCAATATGGAAACCAGTTAAAGGTCTTTCAACGCTGTGCTGATAAAATATTGAGAATATCAAATAGTTTATTTTTTAACTGTAATCCGAAGAATCGCTTTCATCACTTTCACCAGTCTTTAGTTACAACAGTGGTTCTCAAACTTTTTTGGCGTGCAACCCTTTTAATCCCTCTAATTCCTTTTCCAAGTCGCTTCAACCCCCCCCCCCATTTCAATTTTTTTTTATGGAAGTCATAATTATTGTACTTTTTTAAATATACAAATCTTAATCATAGTATATATCTGATTAATAGGACATAATTAAATTTTTAGAAACCGAACATTACACGAGTTTTGTGTTTAATAAAGAAAGAACATGCAATTATTTTTGTACAAGTTTAAATGCTTAGCTGAAAATGGACAATATTGTAAACCTCATTAAAAACAAAATTTTTGACTGTATGTGCAACCAAATAAACATGAGTACGAAGGCTGAGCTTGTTTCTGTTTCATCTGATCTGGGATTTTTAGGATTGTTGTGACAAGAGCACTAAGAAGGTCATCTTATGGGTAAAATATACTTCTTTCTTGAGACTTAATTAATAAAAGGCCGGAAAACACCAATTCTTAAAGGATAGGTTGTTGGAAACGGAAGAAGAAGGTTTAAAACCGTCTAAGACATAACCGGGTATAACTACAAACACTTTATCCAGAATTGTCAAATTGACATTAAGAAGAAATCGGTTTTGGCAACATAGCTATTAATGAGTTCAACAGACTCTTCCTGTGATGTCTATGGGAAATTAACAATTTTGACATAAATTGACTTCTTGCCTGTGAAAAAGGGGTGTCAGATTAATTTGGAAATTATCATGATATTTCGTCCGCAAGCATGTGAAAATGTTCTTTCGCAGTAATGAGCTTTATATTTTTTTGATCAGGTTCAACTTCATTTTTCTTATACACCCCATATAATTTTGTTAACATATAAATTTCATTTTCGTACAATTCTTTTTACCAAAGTTAGAGTTTCATCTTGAGGATCTAATGTTTGCAGACACGTTGCCGCATGTTGCACTTAGTCTTCGGTGTGATAAATTTAAATCATTCAAGATGGCGAATATGTCAATCAGGTAAGCTATTTTTTGTGCATTGCATTCTTCGCTTGAAAGTGCTTCGAATTGTGGTTTTGCTTTCTTATTAAAAAAGAGTTTTGGTTCTTCATGAATATCAAAAACATTTTTAGGACTTTTCCCCTTGAAAATCATCTCACTTCTGTGCGAAAGGCAGAAGATTGTTGGATGCATTAAACTCAATATTAATTTTTGAAAGTAATCGAGTGTTCAAAGAATTTGATTTAATTAAATTAACAGAATTAATAACATTTATCATTACGTTTTGTAATTCCTCTGGCGGTGATTTCGTTGATAATATTTATGGATAAATCATATAGCACGTTCCTTGGTTTTCGGGGATTTATTCTAAAACAAATTTTTAAGTTTAACCCGATATCCAAGCATACTTTGTTCACCATCTGTACACACACCGCAAATATTTTCCCACGATATTTAATGGATATCTAGAAATGAGCAAACTTTTTCAAGTTTATCAAGTAATGTATAAGTTGTTTCATGAGGTTTACAGAAGAGAAACTCTTCTTTAAAATCTTCATCATTTATATACTATGTATAAACCAATAATTGTGAGCAATTTGCAACATCAGCGGATTCATCAATCTTAATACTAAATATTTGACGTGGAGAATATTTCATTTTTTGGATTATCTGATCGAGAATATCTAGAAAGTTTCAGCATGAGCCACGAAATTTGAAAGAGAATTCACGGGGATTCCTACACAGGAATCCGTCATCCTCCGCACCAGATCATTTGTTCCTTGTGGCACTCCCTCTCTTCTTACCCTATTTTTAAGCATACTGAATAATTCTTCGCATGGGTTCAAAAATAGACTGTATCTCGGTAGAAATATGACATTATAAGGGAAGTGATCCATATTGTTAACTGCAGTATGATGAAACCTAACATTGTCCATCACTGTTGTAAAATCTCCTTCTCACATCACTGCCACAAATCTTCTGAGGAAGCTAGAAAATGTTTCAGCATTAACACCACATTCGACAACTGTATCACATTGAATAATGTTAGCATTTGATCGCTAGCAGCATGGCGACATTTTGTCCATGTGAATTCGGAACAATAGGATTAGGATTTGTTCCTACCCTTGACTACCCATGAGATTTGAAGATATATCAATTGAATGGACTTTCATCTACATATACAATGTGGGAATATCTTAGATGAGGGAGGATGGATTGATACCCCAACACATACTCCTTCTTTCCGCTTTAATTTCAATTTCTTTTTTCGGGAATCGGCCTGGTTATTTTCCAAGAGTAGTTGTTTTTCTTTAGCCATCTCCAAACTGTTGTATGGCATACATCCAGCCCAAGTGTGCCGATTATACCTTGAATCGTTGTGTTACAAATATCAGCTACCAATTGCCTAATTTGATTTTCAATCTCGAGAGCGATCTTGGCGTATCTCCTTCCTCCTCTTGATCTGCCTCAATACGATCTGAGTCTCATATTTTTTTAAAAGACAGAATTGTCGTGCGGGGAATATTGAGAATCCTTGAAACCTCGCTTACCAACTCCCCTCTTCAATAACCAATTCTATAATTATTTTCTTTATATCCAAGGACAAGCTTTTTTTAGAATTATTGTTTGAAGACATAAGAAAAAAATATCACGATTTTGAATGTCACAGATTACGATTTTGAACACACAACCCGGTACAAATATGGTGAGAATATCCAAAGATTCCAAATTGACCATAAATTGTGATTCTAAACCTGAAAATTATAAGTTAAATCAAACAAGATAGCATCCCGTTGAACACTCGGTAATTTTTGGCACTCTTACGGGAAATGTTAACCATTATTACATCTATCAATTCATTGAACTGGTGGTTGAAAATACTCCAAGGATTAGCTAAATATTCGTTACCAAATACCAGAATCTTTGGTTTCTTGATGGACGATATGGAGTTGTTGTCGATCTGGGATGTACTATCTTACATGAGGCTCAAGGCTGTAACCATGTAATTGACAAGGAGACAATTAGTCAGTAAACTGCGGTGATAGGAGATATTTGCTAAATGTTCGAACTATATACGACCTCTTCGAATAGTAAATCCTATTAGGAACAGAATGAAATCGGGGTTTATTTCTAATTCGATAGATTAGCGTTATAATAGCATGTTTATTTTAGGTAATCTTGTCAAAGCAAACGACAATATCTACCAACATAATGTATGGTTCATCAATTCGAGAGCCAATTTAATGATTGAAAATAGATGCTTCCACTCCCATTTTTTGTTAAGACTAAAATTATGGAATCCTGAACTGTAGTTGCATCTATGTATCCTTATTTTGAAGATTGGGCTTGCGTAGAAATTGGCATTTTACGGATAATCTACAAAATCTTATAGTATTATCTGGGCGATTATAGAGGCGAATTAATAGAGTACCGATGTTAATTTTTCGTGTTAATCCCCACATTGCTCACTAACAGGATAGGCGCTCTTAAAAATATCGAATTTAGGATCGGTGGGATTCGTGATGAGTACAAAGTTCTGGTTGCTGGTAATTATTTGTAGTGGGGTTTCTGCACACAAAAGAGGTAATCTTTCCTATAATCATGGAGAAACCAGTGGCGATTCACGAGCCAAACGTCTCGATTCCTATTTCTCCGCTGTTCCAGGTTATAAGTTCATCAGATTTATTTTGTCAAAACTGGTCGATGCACTATTTAGTTTGAACCCATTTTTACAAATCTTGGTCTCAATTTCGTTCGTCAGCTTTACACCAGTCATATTTTTAATGTTTATTCCACTCCAAGAGGATCGAAATTCGTTTTTACTTCATATTTTGGCTGGATTTGCAGCTGGCTGCATTTTGGGGGACGCTTTTCTACATCTTATTCCATCAGCTTATGACGTCCATGATCGTAATGGTCCCGATGTTGGTGTTTGTGTTTTGACCGGGATCATACTTTTTTATACTATAGAGAAGTATTTGGAGAGCTTTGGTCGTCTCAAAAGCCCTCCAATATCACTGACACAGAACCTTTCGAGAGATCCTCTTAGGACAGAGGTTCAAAAATCGGTCAATACTTTAAAAGTTTCGGATATAAAACATTGTTCACACATCTGTACTTATTCAAGCTCGACTCTGAATATTCTTGCCGACTTCGTTCACAATTTCATAGACGGCATGGCAATCGGGTCAAGTTTTCTCGTCAACCCTACGGCGGGCTTCGCTACAACTCTTTCTGTATTTTTTCACGAAATTCCACATGAAGTTAGTGATTTCGCGATTCTTGTACGGTCTGGAATAAAACCCTCAAAAGTAAAGGTTGCGTAAAAATAGGCCATGGCGATACAGCTCATCACTGCTGTCGGAGCTTACCTTGGAGCAATCCTAGTGTACCAGGTGGCAAGTGCTCTCAGTCTCCGAGATTCACACATCATTCCATCAATAACCGCTGGCGGGTTCATATATATCGCCTGTGTGAACATTATACCTAGTCTTCTGAAAGAAACACACTCTTCCAATTTCATCTTTGAAATCTCAAGCGTCGTTTTCGGCACTTTTTTCCTAGAACTTATTCATTAAATTATTATTGTTAGGATTTATTCATAAATATTTTATGCGTCCGTTATCCAGAAAGCGTAGAGTCCTAAAATATGGAAAAACACTGTGGGTTAGCATGGAAAAATAAGTTACACTTAACTGGAGCTTCCAAATCACATGATTCCGCCATTGAAATCAAGAAAGATCCATGTATTTGGCAAATTTAAAGGATGTCGAAGCATATAATTGTTTAGTTCAAAACCTCCAAAGTCTAATCCCCTGCGTTACATTTTGAATTTCAAAAATTTCATATGGCTAACAGATACATCTGGCATGCTCCTTTGCAAGCATCTACAAGGAAATATTTTATATCATCGATATTCTCGATATTGGATGACAAGTCGAGTGACGGAATTTTAGTTGGAAAGCTAAATTATGAATTTTTGATAAATCTGAAAATCCTGTATCATGAATCTGAGAATGAAGTAATGAAATTTTATTAACCAACAGATTTCATCTTGGATTGGTTCCTCTTTGGTTTCAAGAAATTCATGTTTTGGTGGTTGATAGATTCATAGAAATACCAAAATACGAAAGCGATAAATCATAACTATTCACCAATTGACTCTTCTTTTGATATTATACCTGGTTTCAGAGAAATAAGAAAGACTAACTGACAAGGCAACTATCAAAAGGCAGTGTTCGATGATTTAATTCATAAATACTGAGGACTACTTTTATCTAAACAAATTACAAATTCGTAAAAGAATTTTAAACATTTTTAATTCTTGTCAACGGGCCTTCGAAATTATCAAACAAAAACGGTACCTAAGTTTGGGACAAAAAATTCATTCATAGCATTCATATCATCTATGTATCTAGAGTGAAGACTTTTTGTATTTTGTTATAAATTAGTCTGCTTTCATCGAATATAGTTTGGCGTGTTGAATTATCTATCTCACATATGGAAATATACAAATGTTGTACAAGACGTTAAACTTACCTTTTCTAGGCTTCCGGTTATTTGTTGGTTTCTGCCTTTTGATGGATAACATCAGGCGGAGTGGATGGGTTTATTGTAGGATATGATAAGAGTCTGAATTCAAAATGTAATCATCGAATCGCCCCATACGAGTAATATCAATGATACTGTAAGTGACGGATACCGTTAACGCTCAGGCATAAACGTGTCTGGTTTGAAATGCTTCATTTGCTGACATATGGCATAAAATGCCTTTCTGTGTTCAAATGGCTCGACAAGGGCTGGTATGATACCTCCGCAACAGCTTCGAAAAATATAATTGTTAGTTATTTGGCGCGTATAACCAATGAAACTTGGCGAAAACTCAAGATAAAGACGAAAGATTTTTATTATCCGGCTGTATCACTGAAAGGTTGAAAATTTCAAAATCACATTTATACACGTTGGTTTTTATTCGATTCAATCGTTTCCCAAACAATTCACGAAAGGCACCAAGACTAAAAAACACTCCTTACAGCACCAATGAACCCTTGATAAACAATTCCAACACGATGGAGGGTTCAGATTACGGTTTAGTTATAGAAAGTTGTGACTACCGTGGCTTTCGATGGACAACAGCGCTAAAAGAAGCCACTTTGGACGATATGATGAGCTTCCACCCAAAAAACTCCTCTACAGTCTGTTTTGGGTTAACCCAGTGATAAGAGGTGGAAAGAAAAAATCTTTTTTTTGTGTCGAGTATAGATAAATTATCCACACAAAGGTTTATATCAGATTCCAAAGAATATTTACTAATGTTCCTTCTGCCTTTTTGTAATTTTCTTGGTGTAATCATACATTCCATGAAACGTTTTTCTAAGAAAGGCGATGTAAAAAAGCCATATCTCACCGTAACTTTGCTATTATAAATCTAATAACTTCAGTAAGTATTTTTAATTTGAAAAAAATTGGTCTTTACGTTCACAAGGCCTTCAGTTGGGATCGTGGTGTTAATCTTACCAGTAGGGTGAAATGATAGAAGCGAATACAGTTTAATTGATAAAAAGTGAGTACCCATCAGAATCTTCTGCTTTAGAACGCAAAAATATGATGGATATGCTTTGGTTACGTGACTCAAATACTTACCTAACCGCCAATTGAGGGTTGCAACAAAGATCGAGTTACTATCGAGACCACTGTGTTAGCGGCAATTTGGAAGCTCTAGAAAGAGATTCTCTGTAAACGAATTTAAATTCTCAATCAATGTCCAAAAGAGAGGAACATTTGGGCGAAGTTAAGCTTATTTTGGCAAACACTGGAGAAATCCTTGACATTTCATACTATTCCTTTCATGAAAACCAGAATCAATTTATTCAGTTTAAACATATCTAAAATTTCTTTTAAGCTAACTATACCCGATACAGTTGATACTCAAAAAGTTCAAAATATCAATTAATATATTTTGGTTACGTCATCGATTCAAGCATATTTCTCTGTTTGAGATTCTGAGACTCTGGATGATCAGAATGTTATGTTGAAATATTTTGGATTGAATTCTGCAGTATATGTTGCTCGAATCACTCATAACTTGGAGTGATATCAGAGGAGGTCTGTAATTGGAAGTTTTGTTGGTCCAAAGGGATGACCTCTCCAAAATTCGTGGTCTGATCTTGAGGTGTCTCCTCAAAAATCGTAATCCGCATGATGAGTCTTCAGTTGAGTAGCAATCGACGGTCATATATTTGGTTAGTTTCGACACAACATCTTGATATAATATTACCTCCTTCACAATTCCACATACCTTAGGAAGTCGTAAATAAAGGCATGGTGCTCCTTTATCGAATCCATATGGTCTACATTGGCACTCTTTGACCAGGCTAGCGTTCCAATCCTGGTCACTCCTATAATCTGAATAACAGAAATCATGAAGATTTCAAAATACTCCAGCGAACGAATGTCACCGGTATCGAGCTCTAGTGGGCAGAGGAATGGGGGGGTGAATGTTTAGCAAGTGTGAGTCTTGCACTATCCTAATCTGTTCGCAGAAGGGTGTCTATCCGGAGTGTGACCGTGTCGCACGTGAACAACGTCGCATTGCGGTCGACGTAAAGTTCGTGCAGTAATACAGCGGTGAAGGTTTGTAAACCTCCGTGACCGTTGTCAAAAAAAGATTTACAAAATATTAACGAGTTCATGGTGAATCCACTAAACAAAGACACAGACAGGATCAGTATTTTTAACAATTTGGCCTAAAAGCCTCTTCAAAAACCACCATTTTCGGATATTTTCAGAAACATCTCATCAATTTTTTATTTTTAATGGAACGATCCCTATAAATGAGCGAGAGCCTTATCCGCCCAGTGAAAAATTCTTTTGAGATACACCAGCCTTAGAGGGTGGAGGATTTCGTGGAGAAAGTTTAACTAGTGGAGGTTTGACACTCCTTTAACATCTAGCAAGTTGAAAGGATTCCAACATAGGCCGAACGCGTTTCGTGCATCATAAAGCCCACCTGGAAACATGATTGGGCAGGTCTGGAAACATAAACAGTAGATGCAAAATGAACGATATGACGGGTGAAAAAAACTTGCTACGATCCAAATGTAACCATCAAAATTCTTAATATCCTTCCGGATTTTTCATTTATAAACCCACAAATTGCAATGAAAATGAATTTTTTAATTGTTAATAAATTAACTTAGATATTATATCAGCAAACTGTAAGTCCCTCTTGATTTCGATTTCACTCATATATCATGAAAGAATTGTTAGGTTTGATTTTTATGATCATAAAATTTTGGTGACTTTCTTAAGCTTCACTCATCCTTAATTATGTATTTTTTTCTCCAAAGACGAATCAAGAGAATAAAAAGTTATTGAATTAATTATTGAATTTAATTTAAGTTTTACAAATTTCATTTATGATTGAATTGGTGCATCTTAAAGTGCGAAACATGATACGTTTACGATTTTTAAAAGATTCTGAGGTAACAGGAACAAGGTCCATATCTTAACTCCAACCCACTGACATATTTGACTTTGTTCGAAGTCTAGGTTTGTGTGATTCGATGTTCAATCATATTAAGGTTTTGGCGCGATATAACATGGTCCTAGAATCTCTCAGATCATGATCTAACGCGTCTGTGAATCGCTCAACAGAAACCAAAGAAATCAAGATTGTAGTCTCAGGAAATAATAAATTATAAAATGCTTAACGTATATGAATAGTTTGTATGGTGGACTGATAGTTTAAAAGAAAAATTGCATCATTTATCGTTTCTGTGGAGGTTGCCATTATTTCGAAACTGATATGAACTACGACAAAGGCCAGTTCTCCTAGTTTGTTATATACTCGAATATTTATGTTACAGAGAGATCCATTAGTGACAATTCAAATATAATGGCCAAAATGTCACACGATTTAGGTCATTAAAAAGATGATAATAGTGTCAATTGTTGAAATATAAGCGTACCTTGTAGTAATTCGTCTATATTTAACAAATATTTGTTGTATGAATCGGGATCCAAACAGTCATAAGACAGACGATCTGGGTTCACTGCCGGAATCAGGCCTATACTTAAATTTAGGTGATACAAAAAGTTTTCGCCAGGATTCGATCTGTGATATTCAGCGGCAATACGTATCGTTTCCTGATATAACCGTGTGTTGATAATATAATCAGAATAAAGATAGAATAAAGGGTGTAAAAACTAAGATTTAAGCGAAGAACATTCACTGGATCATGAGAGCTCTTACGTGTCCTAATAATCACATGCTTGATAACCTCAAGATAAAAGAATCCGAGGTGCTGTTTTTGAATGGATGAAACAGAATCTGGTTTATGTTCCAATCTACGGAACGAATCCAAATATTGGTCAAGTGACATTTTTCGGGTTCTGTTCGGCTAATTCAACTCTGATCAAAACGAAAATATCGAAGTAAAATCATGTTCTTCGCCAGACAGACAATTTTTAGGCCTCTGAACAGGAGGAAATGCGTTTCAATCTACTTGCTTACATTTTTGACAAGATTTATTGGCTGTATTTTAGACGTCAGCATTAATTCAAAGTTGTGTCATTCTGAGACCACAAATCAAATGAACAATTTTCTTTTTCCTTCATCTGGGTCCATCGTTTCATTAAACAAAAATATCACGCGAATGATGACTGCACATTTGTGGGGTCATTTCATCTCTGATATAACGGAGACCCCTATTAAATGCTATTTATGACCAAAGTTGTCTCAACGCTCATCCCAACCATGCAATTTGAACATAGACAATTATAAAATACGATCATATGCTCAGCCAAGTGAACCAGAATAAAAGGTTGGGTTTGTCGTGATTCTTCTTTACATATTTGTTGTTTCAAAAAGCTCTTTTTACGATTATTTGAGAAAGAATGTGATAAAGCATTAAATACAACCAAGATCCAAAATTTTAGATGGAAACGAAGAATTTTCTTTAATTCGACGATATTATTTATCGAATAAATGTTCATAACGGGGTTTTAAGAGTCAACGGTTCATCAGACATACTTCAGGTTCATGATAACTTGGTATTTTTTGGCAGCTGAATCATGGTAAATCCAATGTCATAGTATATCGGTTAATCGATGATCAATCTATTAATTTATGAGTATGTGTGGATATGGAAACAGTCCTCAACAGTAACCATAAGTAGCCATAGATTGTATCTAAAACCGGACTAGTTTTGTTTAGATTATAGGAAAGATCTTTTCCACATTTATGAAGATACTAACCAGCCACTAAACGACAGAAGATAATTGATAAATTGAGAGCCATATCAAGTTTACCTTAAGAAAAAATTTCAAATTCATTAACCATTTCATACCCATTGTTACCATATGGCAACTACCAACTTATGAGCAAATAAATATATAATTTAACAACCGAATAACTTAAAATATATACATATTGTTTTTTTACTTTATCTATTCTATGCTTGTCAAATTTAGATATGTTACAGACACTTCTTAATGAATAAAAAATGGTTTGAATTAAGCAATATCTTCGAGTTCACAAAAATGTTTAATTTACTGTAATACTGAAATTTGTCTTATTTTTTGCCCTAAAAAAATATTGTAAAATCTAGGAAACATTGATTCAAAAGTAGTAGTATTATAGAAATTGAAACCGACAATGATCGGCAATCTAGTGTTGTTCCTTTGTTTCCATATGGCAACAATGGCCACGGGACGAATCGAACCACTTTATTAGAATCAACTTTCAATTGTTAAAAGTATTTTTACCAATTCTAATGTGAATTGAAACTTTATAAAACTCAAAGAGTCTAAATAAGATATTTTTAGTTTATTACGTTGTGCGATAATCTAAAAAACAGTTTCCGTTTGAGGTAAGGCATAACTAGACTCCATATTTTCCACAGAAATTACGAATAAAGGATTTTTTACAGTGCCTGCAATGACCCTTATTTTCCACGTGTAAGTGTAGATGTACAACACCCTCAAGACAAATCTCTACAAGAGGGTTATCAGTTGTAATCCTTTTCTCTTTGGCTGTTCGGCGCTTAACCCTATCATGCCCATTATCGCCATATGACAACAACAATTTTCTGCAAGTGGGTGATGATTGAACGATTTTTTTCACCGCAAAATATTTATGTATGATATTTGGGAAAAAATGCGTGCATAAAAGGGTTAAAAAAAATAGTCCATGTTTACACAGATCCATTTATTCTTGTTGCGTTGGCTTTGATTGGAAGGAAATAAGTATTAATGAATGAGTCACATGAGCGTTCTATTTCCAGAATGACCGACAAATGTGTCAGAATCAGTAATTTATTCGGTTCTCGTATCGTAGATTCGTTTGGCGTACCGTTGTTACATTGAGCCGTTGGAAGTAAAAATATGCTGTTTTAAATGTTTAGATGATCCACAGTAACACTTATGTTCTGGCTGTTACAGCATTTTTCATCCAAAATATCCTATTTACGAGCGTATTTAAAATTGTTTCATTTAAAATGTTCGAATAGTTCAATCAAAACGTCCCAAATTTTATAATCAGAAAATAAGTTTTAAAAAGATTTTTACGTCATTACTATTGAGGTGAAGGGAGAATATTTCCGAATCCAACTAATACAATCGGTTTCTGAGTAGAGGGTATTGAGATGTTTGATAAAAGAGTATCTTTGTTGAAGTTACTCATGCCAGCATTTATAATACTCTTCCACTTTGAAAAATTGAAGTTCTACCGGATTCAATTTTGATGAGAAAGGAAACGAAACAAACTGTAAGGATTTTTGAATGCCAAGAACGTTTTCGAGTGGGGACAACTAACATTTTCAATCACAAACCACACGAACTGTTATTCTCGAAATTTACTAGTTTTGCTGTCTAAAATGAATACCTTTAATGAAAATCACGATTGTCAATTACATGAGTAGCTTCTACTCAGATCTAAAAAGATTGTGCTCGCTGGATTCGGGAATTAACGTGCATTCCTCAACAATATTTCAGCTAAAATCCTTAAAAATTTTAACTTAATTTTATCTGTGACAAAATCTCTGAAATTTCGTTTTGATACTCGGACAACTACAATGAAAAATTTAAAAATGAGCTGAAATCGGATATTTTGGATGAGAAATGATTCAAGGGGAACACCAAAATAGGGAAAGATCAGAATGTGATTAGGGGAAGATCTGACAAAACCATGGGAGTATTTTAATTAACTCGAGGAAGAAAAATTGTTGGATGATAAACATAGATCCCATAGGGAGCTGCTTTGATCGGTTTCAAGCTTTATACATCATTCAGTTCGTTTAAAAACCAGTATTTCTCGGTGTGAATGGAAAAGTGTGAATTGGTAACACCTCGGCTGTTTATTATGGTATGGTAAAGTTAATATAAATATGGAACAAAATTTCAGTAGTTCATGCACCAAAAATGGATAGTCGACGGATGCAAGAATAATATGCGGGGCATTCGGGGTAAAAACGAGCACTATGAAAACTTTGAATTGACAAACAATATGTTTACTTTTTACAGGGTTTTCATTTACTATCAAGCATCCCTAACATTCAACGTTGTGCACCTGAAAACATACGTGAGTGACAGCTTAAAATGATTCTACCCATTATTATCTAATCCATACTTTTATTTCATGGGAAAATGAGTGAATAAAGTTCAAATCCCCATGATGCAAAAACGCAGAAATTATTCATAAAATTATTCAGATCAGTCTTGAGCAAGCAACCTTCTTGATCGTCAAAATAGATGTTTGAAGAAATTTTTCCTTACACTCATTGCAGCATTCGTTTTCCTAGAAATATCATATGTGATTTGAAACTTTACGATGAGCGATTTTTTGGTAATGCTCTACAATCATTAGAATAACCCACCCTGCATAAGAAAATTTATTGGTAAATGTAAGCAATGGATATGTAAATTATTTAATATTCTATAATTGCTGCGTTTTTGCATTATGGGGATTGGGGCCTTATTTATTCATTTTCTCATGAAATAAAAGTATGAATTAATTAATTATGAGTAGGCTCATTTTTAACTGTTCATCATGTACGTTTCAGATGCGCAATGTTGAATGTTATGGATGCGCAATAGTTAAATGAGTTGTGCTAGATAGTAAATGAAAAACTTGTATGTTATATTTATCTCAAGTTTGTTAATCAATTATGCATGTATCGTGTTTTGTTATCAAATGTCTGTTCAAAACACCATTCCATGAACAATACGGTATGGTATGACGATTTTTGAACATATTTCTGGTTTGGTGGCGTGCCATTTCATTGACTGTCCGGAGGAAAGCGTTTTGTGAATAGTCATAAGTTTTTAGGCATTAGTAACAAATCATGATGCTAAGATAGATTTATAATTTAATTGATTCCCTGGTTAGATTGAATGAAACATGACTTCCAATAACCATTGGATAAGTATGAAATGTCAAAATAAACAAATAGGCATGTTTGCTGTCTGACAAACAAAATGCATTACAGCTATTGTTTCCTTAAACATCCCGCGTGGGATTAAACAGATATTCATCACTATCTTGAATGACGGTGATCAAGAACATTCACGTCATTAGGACAGATAACAAATTGGTACAAGTGTTGACATTTCGAAAACAGTATTATCAGAGAATGAATAATAATCGAAATCGACACCCCAAAATGTAACCAGATAAACCTAGAATGGATTTACATCCGGAGATTTTCGAAAAGATAACGAATTTATATTTGTTGAAGTTTCAGCATTTACCTCAGAACCAATAAATTTATCTATAAGATTGGCAAACGAACAAACGATTTCACGAAAACGAAATGCTTAGGCACAAATTCAATTATTTATAAATGTTGGACAACGCAAGTCAAATATCAGGTAAATCCAAACACCAGACGCGTTTGAATAATCGAAGGTGAATTAATTTCAATGGCGACAAAACTAGTTCGAAAGCAGATCACGCATATAAGACGATTAACATTTAAGATATCTCGCCACTGGGAATGAGCTACATGCTATACGCTAATTCACTTTCTAATGGTATAACTTAAAATCTCTTCAGTGTTATATGATTCAGAAAGCAAACATCGACACAATGATATTAAATTGATATTTCTAAGAAAGCAGAAATCTTGATCAACTCGAAACAGCGTCAATCCCTGCCTAAATCATCCCCAATCAATATATTGCAAATCCATCGTTTAAATATCATATACAGAATTTTGACTAGTTAACGAAGATGTCTCTTCTACCTTATAATAAATGAAATCTTGAAAATAAGGTATAACTCTAAATTTCTACATTAACCCCTCTTGGAGAAAATATAATTGACAATAGAGATGGAATACGAACTAGAGATAACACTGAGAATCATAAAATGTATGAAAAGGAACTGTATATAACTTTACGAAAATATGTCTGTAAGTTACTTGTTCATCATAGACTTTTTCAACATACTGTTCTGCACGACACAGATAGTGCTTATAAAAGGAAATTGTATGATTCTTAACACGAAGGGAACAAAAAATTATCAACTAAATCGCCAGGGGGTATATTTTGAAGATTCTTCGTTTTTCTTATTGTAGTTTCTAGAACCAAATCTTCTGATTTTTTTCGATTTTTTCATGTCTTTGACGAAACAAAGTTTGATATAGTGAAATTTTGACTTATGTTTGAACTTGAGAAGGTTTAACTTGACGATTGGTGATTCACGATTGGCTTTATTTTGATAAAGGTTTCGAATTATTGGCCCAAAAAAACTTTTGTAGACTCGTGTAAAAACAAATATGTTAATCTTGTTAGCGACGACGCCCGTATGACCGACTCCGACTGCGAGAACGCGACCTCGACCTGCTTCTAGAAGACGGCGTATAGCGCCTTCGGTCTCGGCGACTCTCGTACCTATGTCGGATATCTCTACTGAAATTAAACAATTCCTACGATTTTCCCATATAAACACCAGGAGTAGGAGAATGTGGGCGTTGAGTTACAGAATAATCAACCCTTATTTTTCTAGAGTCAAATTCTTTTCCGTTCATTAGCTCGCGTGCCTGATTAGAGAAAAAGAATACCTCATCGGCATCTTGTTGGTACTTGAATCGAACAAACCCGAATCCGCGTGATCGATTAGTCTATAAATAAATGAAAATACTCTTCTATCGTAAACAATAGTACATTCTTCAATCGGGCCACACTTTCTGAACATATCCTTGAGATCGCGTTCTTTAGTGTACAGGCTAAGACCAAAGACTCCAAGACAACGACACGGTGTGGGATTTTCCTAGATTAACTATTGTTGATACCTTACTGTTAGACTTATCTTTTCTGGGTGAACGCGAATACCTGAATTATATTAAGAATACTTCCTCCTAGATTCACGGGAATGGGACCGGGCTGATCGAGAGCGGGATCTCGACAGGGAGCGCTTGCTCACCTTTTTCTCAGCACTGATTCGGGAACGCCGTACTTCAGGACTTCGGCTGACAGATCGAGAGGGTGATCTTATCTCCTTGGGAGTGTCAACTTCTTGGGGAGACAGCGTCTAAGGTTAAATTGAGTAATACTGCTACATCCGACATTATTCTTCAGTTACTCTTGTACGCGTGCGTAAAACACTGAATTGATCTACTGTAGTCTAAATATTTGTCTTTCGCTTTCATTACCCCACCCACATTTAAAACCCAAATAGTTTTTTCCCATTTATCTTTGCGGAAAAATACTAATTCAACAGGACTTTTAATTCTTTGCAAGAAGTGATATGAATATGCATGGTAGGTCGCTTAGCGAGCGACTTGTAAGCCAAATGTAGAATAACTCAATACAGTGCGCGCACGCACATTTATTCGAAGTCAAAACGTCGGTGGCTGAGTTGCCTTTAAGTAGTTTTACCAGCTATCGTGTTGAGCCCATATCTATCTGTGTTGCTTAGCCAGCTTTATATTCGGTGACAATGGTTAGTTGGATGAGTTCATCTGTATGGTGCCACCAGTAGAAACTGTACGTCATGTTTTCATTGGTTTTGAAACGCTTAACCATGCGCAACCCAGCCGGGGTTTTCGTTGGAAGTTTCCTCGACTCCCTACAGACTCGAGCATCAAAGCATTTTCACACAATTACCTTTCTTTAAAATGTTATCATAAGCAAATTTGTCAGAGGTTCACACACTAATTTTGGTTTCGTAATGAAATGGATTCATGCATTCTTTTTGGTCGAAGCATTACCTCCATATAACGCCATCTCAGCGTACAGACTTTGAGGAAACAATCTACTTTTGATGGGATAAATCTCGCATAGTATAAGCAATATTCGACAGAGGCGTTTCGATGGATTTCAAAATCATTACCATGTCTTGACCTACAGAAATTCTTTCTGGAGCAGTATATTTGGTTTAGGTTTGTGCGCCTAGATAGTTTGAGACCTTCCCATGTAACTAACCAAGAACGGGCATCATGATCACAACCGATCCAACAGACTACAGGTGTCATATTCTTTCACTTTTCATAAAACCTTATTGAATGGAGGCCTTCATGACGTTGCGTACGTGCTGAATATTAGTGTCAACTGATGGGCTCCTCAAAATATGAAACATTGGCAACTGGATAGAATGTTTAGATCCTAAAAATAACAGATTCATTCATGTATTTTGAATCAACGGAGGTGATTTTTCAAAAAATGACAACTGAATCGAAGATGCAACAGTGGCCTGATTATTCAACACAATATTCGAATATAATTTGATTGTTACATACCTTGAGGAATCAAACACACTTCGATCAAAATTAAGCCCAAAACCTTTAAAGTTAATTAAGTGCCAGTTTCTTAGCTTTCTAATGGCGTCGTGCAAAATCGAATTATCGTTCATCGATAAAACATAGCAATTTAACTCTTCATTTGGTAAAAGAAACACTATTCTTCACAACCAGAAGCTACCAGGTAACATGTCTCCAGATGGTCAGACGGCGCCATACATATTAAAAGAGACAGACCCTGGACAATCAGTTACTTTTAGGAATAGACAAGGTAAGTCAATCACAAATAAGTTCTATCTGGTTTACTTCACAGACCTGGATGGAATGACCCCGGTGACCGACATTTCAGGAGCGCCATTTATATATCCACAAGAGTGATCTGAACCCAAACCAGATGAATATGGTCAGGCGCCTCTTCACTTTTAAGATGCTGATCCTATAATTTTGTTAACGAAAAGCGCTTATTCTTTTCTCAAGCGAAATCCACCTTTATTAGGTTTCAATTTTCTGAGAGATCTACGTTGCGACAAGAAATGCATCAGGATCATCTACAGTAATTTTACGAATCGTCCGCCATTGTCCAACAACGAAAAGGATAACTTTGAAAATAATTTAAAATCTACAAGAGTTTGTCTGAGAATGAACTAAGTTAAGTATTTCATATTTTCAATGTTTAAATCAGCAAGGTTAAAAAGGTTCATTGAATTTTCTATATTTACCTTGACAAGAGATTCTTAAACATAATTGGCTGGCTCCTGACTGAAACAAAATCAAGTGATGTTGTGGAAACAGTCCGACTTCATCACTTTTTAGCAAATAAAAATATCGAAAATCCCTTTTTAGTGATCATACACGTGGATTTTGACAAATGGCACAGAACAACAGGGAAATGCTTGTAACAGACGTTCATTCATAGAATATACCCGAAATCGAAATCGTGGAAATTATCAAAGTAAATTTTTACTGTTTCACAATCACTCCGACTTAACGGTTCTATATCTATAGTTCTGGTCAAACGATACTCAGAATTAGAACAAAAACGAGAAGTGGTAGTTCTAAATTTTCAAGGTTTATTCTATGCGCATCGTCAGTATCAATGGTATCCTAATTAGTTTTGACTTGTGTATCGTATAATGAGCTACGAGTAATATAAACCGAGACTTGATTGGGTCTTTGAATGTCCAATTGAAAAAAAATAATTTGTGTCAAAATACCTTAGATCTTTTGTGTTAGATAAAATCTAGTACTGGTGACAACTGAACGTTTGTCGATAAATTTTTGAAAAATCGGTTCTTCCAGGGGTCACATTAGACTAAACAAAAACAGGATTTGAAGATAGCAAACAACACCTTCTTTCTGCATACACAGACAAGGATTTAACCGTAGCATAAAAATAAACCAGGCCAGAACTTACCATCAAAATCAATTTACAGGACAACTTCGATAAATTATATGTAATTTTGTGAAGGAATAAGATTGTTAAATTTCTTGCATGCATCGTCTTATAATTCACTGATTGATGTTGAAGACATGGTGAACACCATTTAGGTCCCATAATGGAGGTATATACAAGGGATTTTTTTTAGTATAGCACCAACACCCTCTTTGATTTTTTCGAAAGAATTTTAATAAAATTCTTACTTCTTCGGGCCTCGATAACAACTACTGCTGCGGAAATTTTGAAGTGACCACTTTCGTTTCACGGGTTTTAGCTTTAACAAACCCAAAACTAGTGTGCACACGCCCGTCATTTTTGAAAGTAGCAGCTCCATGATACATGTAATAAAATCTAAAACAAAGGTTTTTGTACTAAATGTAATTATATATGTGTAGCTATATAAAAATTGTGTAAAAAAATGAATATCCCGGGTACCAATACCATGATAATACAACACATTAATAACGAAAAAGGCATAAAAAAAAAATAAAATAACAAAAAACCTGAAAAACCCAAATAAAAAAGTAAACAAAAAAGAATAAGGAAGTAAACCAATAAACCGAACAAATTTTGTATACTAAAAGTCAAACCTATATTGTGTGTTTAATTGCTTCTATAAAGCTTTCCCACTTTGGATTTTAATGTTTTTTCTTCCAAATAAAAAACAATAAACTATTTGTGATGTTTTTTGTTCTGTTTTTAGCTCGAATGACATTTCTGTCCGTTGTCGAATCCTTCTACAGTATTTGTAAGAACCCCTGTGACAGGGTCCTTGAATGTAAGTGAGTGGTTCACTGTCTTATGTTCTAAACCCAAATCGTTGCACGGTTGACTGTATGCTTTCCACATATCCGCATAAACGATTGTTCCAGGAAAAATGTGACTTGAGATAATATCTTTCATGATTTTCGCGTCCCTGTTCTTCTCTTCCACAACTAAACATTTTTGTCTTCTGTTCTGTCTGCCAGCAACAAACCATACCCTTCCACGCGATGAACTTTGCGGTACTTCCTCTTTCCTAGTTTCGTCTCGTGTACTTCGACGACAATTTCATTGCCACCAATAACCGTATCTGAGAAATCTACACTGTCGGCGAGAATTTGACGAATGAATCGGGTCCATTCCGTAACAGTGGCTGATGATAAACCAGTTATCTCAATTATTCCAACTACCGGAGTGCCAATTAGGAATAAATAGCTGATATGTAGTACTTTGTTTACCCTTATTTTTGAGTTGTCAAAAAAAGTTTTGGAGATGATGCTCTTTTGTTTGAGACATTTGCGATTAGGGCAGTGAAATAATCCCCTATATTTTTCAATAACCATGTCTTTTCGGCATCGTCGGCATTTTCGATTCTCGGTCATAACGTTTTTTGAATACAAATATTCAATTGCAGAGTTTTCAGATGCTAGCACTTCTATGGGAGAATCCATGTACTGCGCAAGCGTTTTGGGGTTTTTAAAGCTAAAAACCCGTAAAATGAAAGTGGTCATTTCAAAATTTCCGCAGCATGGGTTGTTATCGAGGCGCGAAGAAGTAAAAATTCCTATACAATTCTTTCGAAAAAATCAAAGATGGTGTTGGTGCTATGCTAAAAGAAATCCAAGAACGATCGAATGTTTTTTTATAATACCAGTCAAACTCTACTTTTTCATGGTTCCTGAGATATTCTACCACAGAAACAGGCTATAGAGCTTGTGCATGCGTGACATCATTCAAACAGGTCATTCATTCTGGGTGTCCTATATGAAAATCTGTGTCCAGTATGAGGTCGGATTTGACAAACCCCCCACCAATTTATGGATCCAAGGAGCGGATTCAACTAAAAAACCATATTCTATCGTCCCTGTACAAGAAGCTTGTTTCTTATGGTTACGGAACGTATGAATGTGAAGTGCAAACTGAAAACACCAGGAGAACAATGCTCTATTGCGTTGACGTTGATTTTCTTGAGGAGAAGTTTACTTATATTATTTCTAGCATTCTTTGCGCTGGCAAAGGAGGAAATGCTTTCATGTTTCGAGCATATAGCCCTGGATCACCTCCCTCTACTCCCGAGACTTTTCAAATAGTACCAAGTAGTCTAGCAACTGAGTGAATAATTTAATTATCAAGGGTTCCACAAGTCTCCTGGTTTCCCTTCGACAACTGTGCCTTTTCTGCCACTCTCAATCATCCACATAAGCAAATACTTTTTGATGTCGAAAATAAGAAAGTTTGGGGTGTTTTATTCAGATTTCATGGGAGTATCAGTTCAGTTTTCTCCCTAGATGCCATCAAATGTCTGCCCTTTGTGAGGATCAATCTATTGTTGCGGGTATAATTAATTGCTGATAGTCTGTGGTGAATCGTCCAGCATATACATGTTCGATCTGCGAAACTACGGTGCTTGTCAAACACTTCGTATGATTCATGTGTGTTGAGGTTACGAGGGACGTAATCACGTATCTTGTCCAACCCTATCATGGTCGAATATAGACAGATATGGCCTAACAACAAGCAGGTAATAATAATCTAATGAGTTCGAGTGGATCGATAATTCATTGGGATATCCGAAAATTCAGGAGACCGCTCAAAGTTCTGCATGTCTGTGACCACAGACCACATCCAAGGCCCATGTGTTCAACAATAGGTATCTCATACACTGCCCAAACCGGCATCATGGTATCACTCTGTGACGCTCGCGACATCTATGTTCACGATATGGTCAAATTCGAATCAACTAAAGTCATTTTGATATTTATTTAGATCGATGTTCATCTTAACATAAATACAAGTAGGTATAGCAACTCCATATTTTCCTCCAAGGTTGAGCATTACAACTCTAGCTGTTCTGATTTGGTGAGTATATCAGGAGGGACGGCGCCAATCATTTTGGATATCACAGACTCATCTCTTGGCTCTGTTTCCAGCCTATACAATCACCTTTTGCCCATCACTAGTTCATATATATTTTCTACGAGACCGGTAATAAGTTTATGGCCAATTTAAGATGGTTATAACTTCATCTGAAGATGGAATGCTCATTCCTTGGATGCCTTCTTCTGATCAGGAAGAAGATATTCTCTAAAACACTAGTTCTTATTTTTCATATTATCCTACTTTACATCTTTGGTTATTACTACAGGGAGCTAAAATCGACAAATCTCAAAGTCGAAATCCATAAAATTTTCCAGAGTGTTATCTTTGTTAGCTTGAAAGTTTCGAGATGGAATCAGGTTGTAACAGTTCACGTAATTCATATGAAGGCCAAGAATCATCCAGTAAAATATTTATTTTTTAATGGAATACGAATATCCAGTTTTTATGATGAAGATGTGTCGATAAGAGCTTGCGATCAGAATTGAGATATCAATCGGGGGTTGAATGTGTTTTGTATGTTGACAGTTTGCCAATCTGCTCACTTTTTCAGTTCTACCCACCGCTGTTTATTCCAGTTCGTAAAATGTCAAAATACAAGTAAGGTATCGAAACTCGTATACATTCTAATAGGACTAATGTTGTTACAGTTCGATATTCAAACATTAATTGAGAATATCGGCATATTTACAGCTATCCGCCGTTGTTAGTGTTCATATCTTCACAAAAAAAGGAACAGGATCGATGTTTCAGATATATAGAAATATGACGAGAGAAAGTTGATGTCAAGTACCTCGGCCTTATGATAATATTTCAGGTAGAAACAGATCCTCGGAAGCTCAGTCATCATTTCAAGTACATAAACTACACCCGATCATGCGCGTAATTGTTAAAAATGTCTGACCCAGGTGCTATCGGTATGCCGATGCTGGGGTTTGGGTAACTAAATATTTTAAAAAGCACCTGGCAACTGTCCGACGATATCGTGGGGATGTGTGTGAATGAGGCCTTGGATGTGGGCTACCGCCACGTCGACTGCGCTTATATGCACCAAAATGAAGACGAAATAGGCCCAATTTTCAGTTCTCGTGTTGAATCTGACATATTTGTGACTTCCAAACTAGGGTATAAGCTTTTCCGACTTAGATCGGAGTTTCACAACGTGTCCGATGTCCGACCCTCCTGTAGAGAATCTCTATATAGTCTGCACCGCGAAAAAATTAACATGTTTCTCGTATGACGTTGCTTTACTTAGATCAATCATCCCGTGAGAACCGAAATGGATTTCTTCCCCCTGTGGTACTCGAAGGGTTCTCTACAAGACACATGGCGGCAAATGGTGTTGCTCAAGGAAGAGGGACTAGCTGCACATGTTGGGGTTAGCAACTTCACGGTCCAAAAACTGGAGTGGCTGTGTGAAACCGAGTTGGTGCCCGAAAACAATCAAGGTTTTTCTTATTTCATTCAGTTGAAATGCATCCTTATTTGCCACAAAAAAAGCTGCTCGAATACTGCAGAGATCTCAGTACGTTTATGGGTTCACAGAAATCGTGCTGTCCGCATACGCACCGTTAGGCAGTTACGGCACTGACTTCAAGGCTCTTGGACACAGTGATGAGTCACCTTATGTGATGGAAGATTCATGCCTGAAAAAGATAGCAACTAAGTACGATACAAGCGTGGCATCGATCCTTATCAAATGGGGACTATTAAGGGGAACACCAGTAATTGTACGATCACATAATCCGAAACACATCCTCGAAAACTTTAGAGCCCAGACGCTGGTGTTGTCGAAGAAGGATATTGAAGAAATCGATGCTCTTTATCCATCTCATCGAGCAAGATATTTTGATTTTAAGCATCTTTGTCCTACAGATAAAGAGGTTTCCGAGCTATGGGACGGCGAGTATTTCTGATAGAACTGAAACCATTAGCTCGTTGAAAACGAGGATATATTTATCTCGTGTTATTGTAATGTTTATTCATAGTCATAAATTACGTCTGCCCCGTTTTTGCTCACCCAAATTCAGAGATTAACCTACGTGACACTTATTGTACTAAATATTGACGTTAAAAGTTAAAATACAAAAACTCCAGACTTTCAGAAAATCATTCTCATCATTTATTTGATCCAAGAAAATAGGAGGATGCTGTCATATCCGCAGCGTGACATGGGGTTCAGAATGTCGCAAAGAAATCAATCATATTTAATTTATGACTAATTCTGTGTTTTCTTTGGCCTTTTTGTAGATATTATCTTGTTCGGAAGTCAGAATGAATCATGGTCTCGAGGTCTTGTTACAACATATTAAAAGCTCTTTCATGAAAATCTTCAGATCATCGGTGAAAGTGAATCTGATATGCTTTTTGGTGACCATTCTCAAAGGTTTACCAGATTTTTATGCGATGAACACTGCCCATGTATACGCCGTCATGAGTGCTTAAAAAAAGTTAAGAATTCTGACGCATGTTTGTCTATCCTTAGAGTGGGTACAAAAATGTTCTCTTTTGAAGCATTTGAAGACATATAAACATTAAAATGATACGACATTTGTTAGTATAATTTGAAAATGCAATAGCAGGTAAGTTACCCATCAATTTGCTGTTCAAGATTTGGAATTACCCTGAAATATGTATCGATCCACCACATATCTGAGTGATTTATGAGTTTTTGGGGGCCGATCTCGGATTTAACATTCGGTTTAGAGATATATAGTCAGTTTTGTTTGGTCGTTTTGTGGATTTCTTTAAAGATTTTCGTCCCAATTTTCAACTGGTTAAAAATTACCGTTGTATTCATTTTAGTATTATTTAGTCAATACCGTTTCATCAACGATTTTTCTTGGCCGTTTACCCAACGATCTTGTAACAAAACAAGGTTTAAAGTTTGGCGACGCCTACCTGAAAAGAAAATTTTTCAATTTCTCCATTTATTTTGATTGGTAATTTAGAAGTAAATCAGAAGAAAAAAAATTACTGAGCACGAAGAAGAAGCCGATCTTACAGCGCTGTGTAATCACAGAGAATGCGAAAGAGTTATTGCGACTTAATTCCGGGACGTAACACATCTATCCCAACCGAAAAACCCTCTGAGTGTGTTATTGATTGAATAAGGCTTATCTAACGTTCCAGGTGGTGAATAACTGTGTCGATTCACTTATCAATTGAGCAGGAATAACGATAAACAGTAGCTGTTGTGCCCCTGAATCGAGACATAAGATTTTTTCAATTTAACTACAAATACCTAATTGTATACAGATTAATGTTCCTGGGTTCAAGTAATGCTTTTCATTAAGATAATGAGTCGATTTCCAGAACTTTCCTCTTTCTGATCGTCATCTACACTCATGAATCTATTAGTCCAAAAAGTACTCAAGTTTCCGATAAAACCGGTTGGCTGGGTGGTTACCTAGTGAAGTTAAATTATACTTTGGAATGTGGAAAGCATTATTTTGCTCAGTTTCAGACTATATTACCAAACAAAACACCTTTCCGCCAATTTGACAAGACACTCAATCAAAGTTTTCCCGATTCCCTGTCGTTGAAATTCACCAGCAACATGCATCTCATTTCTAGTTACACGGAGAGTTACATATAAATAATATCTAGAGTTTCGTATTTCTCGATGTCAAAAGACACGAAGGCAACCAGTCTTTTAGCGACAGACACCGTGATTATACTGATTATCATTTCCAAACTATCTATCATCCCCAAACATGTTCTTATATGAGAAATTCGGATCGTAACCTTGCTCTGAGTTCAAATACCTGGTAAATCTACCGCATACATTTCCTTAACGGACGATTCAAAAAACTCGAATATCTCTCTCTTTTCAACTCGTTTCAAACACCTGGCTTCCTTTACTTCATATATATAAGAATTTGAATTGTCTGGAAAAAAGGACTTTAAAACGTAATAAACTGAGGCGGTTGACATCTAACAAAGTCAACTAAAAGGCTTTTCGCATGTGCAGATTTTACGTAAAACAATAGTTTCGTATTCGTTCGATCAATCGCGGTCAACTGAAGTTTTGAAACCGACGATAAAGTGAAGTAAATTGTTTTAATTATCTAGGGAATATCATCGAAACATTGTGGTAGGTATTTCAATGATTAGCCAAAGGGGATAATTCCTCAATACCTTCATGATCTGTTTACCTGGTTGTAGGTGTGTAGGCTGTCTGAAAATGAGACAGAAACACATTAAAATTTTGAAATTGAGTTAATTTCTGGCAACATCACTGCCTGCCTCACATGCACAAAGTATTGAGAAAAAGTTGTCTCAACAGTTTCACATTCATTTTAATCGGACTCCAACATCTAGCTAAGGTTTCGTATTGAAAATTATCAATGTAAATAACGTGATTTTGAAATATCGAAAAACATATACAGGCCAGTTTGCAAGCTTATAAATATTCAAATCATGGGCTGTGGTTTGCTTCATTTTCAATTTCTAAAGAATATTATTTAGATATATTTTTGATGAAAGAAATAACTTGGTGATCAACAAACATCAAATTCAGGTTCCAGTTCGTTGGAAAAATCATACTACATCTCTCCGGAACGATTTCATCAGTTAGTATTCATTACCGGTGATGGTTATTTGAATTTTAAGCTCTTAAGATCAAATAATTCACTGGTTATGTTCAATGTCTTATTTTCAATTTTGATATATTTGGTTATTTTTACTACAAAATAGCTTTTAAATCAATCTCAACATGTATTCCTTGCAAAAACTTCCCGAAAAGGTGTGAAATAATCTAAATTTCTCTTTTGTCTACTAGACCAGTAATCTTCCAACTGATAATCCATATTGAATCTTTGTCCAGACAATCCGATATATTTAAATGTTAACAAAGGGACGCTAATCTAATTTTAATGCAAGATCAAACTAATCCATAAACTTCGAATTTTTCATATTTTTACTTCAAAATACACTCGAAGTAATTGAAAGTTAAAAATCCGATTGTTTCTAAAAATGAGACTTTTTCCAGTAGCATTCATAAATATAAGTTCCTTTATTTCCCGTGAAACTCAAAAAACCCAAAACTGTTTTGGATTCATTTCCAGTGAATATCACCCATGTATTTGTTAAATTCTACATGAAGAAATGAATGAGATTGCTGATATCGACGCTTATTACGGCAGAATTGTTAAGAATAATAACTCTGTCTATCATATATTTGGTTCAGTTCGTTAAGCAATCGCAGACATTTAATGATTACCGTGGCTTTCAAAAGTGACTACATGAAAGCAATATTTGAATTTTATTTGTGAATTCATTCAATACATTGTCATTGATTAATATCTGATCCAAATAACCAAAATATTTGAATTTATAACAGATGCCCAAGATCTCACAATTCTGTAATTGGTTTCAATACTTTATAGATTTAACTGATTAGGTACAGACGAAACAAAGTTAGTCTTCTATTAGGCACCAAAAGCAATTCTTTCTGACCGATTAACCCTTGGCTCTAACATATTGAAAATTAGAACTCCCATTGAAGATTTGTCCGTAGAATAATGTTTGTTTTATCTTATTTGTGAGTATTGTTAAGTTCCAACGTTTTAAAGGTACGAATTGACTTTATCAAATTTTTATTCCTTACATACTCGATTTCACATCCAAAGATGCAGAATGTTATTTAAATGTTTGATTGATGTTCTGTAATCTCCACGATGATCTGAATGATCTAACCCTAATCCATGCCAGCTGTTTGATGTTTATCCATCAGCATATCCTATGCCATTCATGAGTTAATCTTCTTTTAACGAATCTGTAGAAAAGAAGAATAACACTCTAAAAGACAAAAGGCTGCAAAATGGATCATTTTTGGTCTAAATTCAACTTTTAGTCATGAATATTGATCATGTATTAAGAGCTATTTCTTGAGAATCTAATCCTATATCATATTATTTTCTAATAAAAAATAATCAAAATATTGTTTTTTACTTCCATAAACTAAGGTTGTGAGAAATTTCAAAGTCAACAATTGACAGTATGCAAATATCGAGCTCTCTACATTCAAATGACAATGCTCAAATGGACTTCTACAACCGAAATGGTGGAATAGATGTTCAAAAGAACGCGAGTCGGAGGAGCTGAAACAAGGCTCTTCATTTTGTCATCGTTTAATGTGTGTTAATCTCTACCACCAAAAATGGTACATCGATCTAAACATGGATTGTGCTTTTGACTGTTGATACCTTCTTGTTGACCCTAACCCTAATTAAGGACAGGGGGTCTTTGAAGTTAAAATTATCAACATAAAAATTACTAATCTAAATTTAAGCTAAAAAAATGGTTCACATTAGTCTTGGTCTTCAAGTAACTTCTTGAGAGGACATTTGTGAATAAAAATGTAGTTTTCTACTATAGGCGGATCCTGTTATCTCGTGCAATCTTGAAACAGTTCTGCTAATTGCAAATATTTCATCCGATATATAATCACTCTCATTTATATCCTGAATAAATAATCATATACCTCCAAATAAAACAATTCATCAATCCCATGTTCTGCCAGTACGAATAGATGTGCCCGGCAATCATAGACTGCATCGATGAAACTGATAAAACGCCGTACCAGATCAGAGTTTTGTCTGGGGTACATTTTTGGTAGATTCCGCAAAAATACCACAGGGAAATTTTCACAGATGGCCCGATAATCTGCTGCACACATATTACTCATTAAAAGTTCCTCCACGTCGTAAATACACGAAGGAGGTGAACAGTTGATGGTGTTGGGTACTCGGAGTAACCGACCAGAGAGTAAAGCCACACTCTTCTCCGTTACACCAATCTTTCCATTTCCAAGACGAAAAAACATGTCTTCGAACTTCTCCATGCTGCAGGTATCCAAAGTAAAATATGTTCCTGCATCTTTTGGACAAGAGGTTGACCTGCGGAAATCCACGTTTGATTCGATATCCCATACGTGGCAATTTTGGCGAATAAGCTCCGAAAAGCAAGTTTGATTTCTGTTACAAGAAAAATTACTTTGAAACGTTTATGCTTTCAGGAACTATTTCCGATGTTTCACGATTTGACGTTCCAACCAAAACAGTTCCCTTCCGAAATAGAATTGAAAATAAATTGCTGACTAACCTATAGTTAGCAGGATCACATCGCTGAATCTCATATATTTCAGTGGTTACCTCGTCGAGACAAAGAACCTTGAAAGTGTTGGACAAGGAATCGGCGGTATCCTCAAAGGGCTTAACACTCCCCGAATTCTGATACTGGTGGATGCGTTGCTGAACCAGAGGAATGAAGCTGTCCCAGTGGATTCTTAATGACCTGCAGTCGTGCTTGATACTATGGTGGAACATATCCAGGATGACTGTTTTCCCGGTCCCAGAGCCACCAAATATATAAAATCCCTTTTCGGAATCTGCAAATATAAGCCAAAAAGTACAGTGCTTGACGCCGGACTTGCGCCTGAATTCCTGACCCACCAAATGCATCTTTTCGATAATTTTGACTTGGAATGGATCATATGTTATGAGGTTCTTGGCTACCATTCGATAGTATTGGTCAAGCATCCTACAATCTCCAATAGTCGTTCAACTTCGTCCCACGACGAATTAATTATTTCTATAGAAACGTGTTGGATTACAGATAATCAGAATTTTGATCACTCCAATTTTAATCACAATTAAATTTGATCAATTATACTCTAAACTATTGAAGTTCATAGAACAAGAACTGAGCTAATTATTGATTAATTAGATCTGAGTCCTTAACTTGAAACGTTTCCTGTGCCAATATATAATTTTGGAATTATTAGTGTCTTTTACAAAGGTAATCTAAAAACCTCGCAGTATTTGTATGCTATTTATGTTGTAACTCGATACCAAGAATAATATATATCCGCGCCGCCCGCAGTGTGGCTCATTAATAACTAATCTACAACATTCCTCCGTTCCTAGATGCGAGTCTCTCGGATCGTCTTTGTGGTTCGTTTGTTGTACCTAGGCTTCGGGTAGGCTCGTATGAAGGGTCATTGGAGCTTTCCAAGCTTGTTTCACCAGTATCGCTTATTTCGTGGTCGTCGCCGTATTGCCTGTTCCTTACTTGGATTCTGTTCGGATTGCTTATAGTTTTTTCTTTATGATATCTCCACACTGGGTACTGTTCGTAATTTTCTCCCATCTCCTGTATCGGATATTTTATCCTGAGCATTTGATTTATGTGACGGTGCCATAGTTGTCCCTCAACCTCGACAATAAACGTTTTCTTGCCCAATTTCTTCTTAATTGTACCCTGGTCCTACTTCCTTGGGTTTTTTCTATAATCTCGTACAAAGACAAGATCACCGATTTGTATTCCTTCTTGTCCCCCCTTGTTTACTTTACTCGAGGCGTTACTCAGGTTATCAAGCCACGTTCTCAATGGTCGACCATAAAATAATTCAGCCGGCGATGATCTAGTTTCTTGATGTGGTGCGTTTGGATATGAGAATAGGAACTCAGAGATTTTTCGGTGTATTTCGGAATACGGCTCTTTTCCAATACAAACCTTTAATGTCTGGATAAATCTTTCTGCCAATCCATTGGTAGCAGGATGAAAAGGAGGACTTTTAATGTGCTTGATGTTGTTGCTTCTAGTGAAATTATTAAAACAATCAGAAATAAATTGAGGCCCGTTATCTGAGACGATTGTCTGAGGTAATCCTATTCTAGCAAAGATTTCTTTAAGTTTTTCGACCGTGTCAGATGCCTGAGATGCGTTGATAACAGCTACTTCCGGCCATCTGGTAAAGTGATCAACCAGTACAAGTAATATCTTCCCTCCAATTGGTCCTGCAAAATCGATATGAACTCTTTGCAAGGCAAAATTCGTTTTCTCCCATTCTATTACCGGGACCTTAGGAGAGTTTTTCCGCTTTTCAAGTTGGCACAAAGAACATTCAAGTACTATTTTCTGGATATCCTCATCTATCCCAGACCACCAAACATGATAACGCGCCAGTGCCTTGCATTTTGATATACCCAAGTGTCCTTCATGCAATTTCTCTGGTACATTTTTTTGTAACGATGCAGGCATGATAATTAGATCGCCCATAACGAGTATTTTCCCTTCCATTGATATTTCTTGTCGCCTTCTCCAGTATGGTTTTATCTCTTCAAGAGAGTTGTACTCTCGCCAGTCGTTTTTGTGCTGCCGAATAACTTCAGACAGGACTACATCGCTCTCAGTCTCCTTTTCGATCGCGTCTATTGTGATTGCTTCCGTTAACTGATATAACTTCTTTATGTTCCCTTGGGTATAGTTTTGATTCGTGTTAAAGGTGTCGCTCATTGGTAGCCGCAAGAGAGCATCAGCATTTGCGTTCTTGTCTGATTTTCTATAGGAGATAGTATATGATAACCCTGCCAAATAGATGGCCCATCTTTGTATCCGCGAGGCAACTGTTTCAGGAATTCCTTTTTGAGCATCAAATAGAGCTACAAGCGGTTTGTGGTCCGTATGCAACACGAAGTGCCTTCCCTCTGGATAGGTAATAAATTTCTTAGCCGCCCAAACTATTGCTAGGGCTTCTTTCTCAATGACTGAGTAGTTTCTTTCAGCCGACGTCAAAACTCTTGAGGCGAAAGCAATTGGGCGCTCCGAACCATCAGGGAAGACGTGAGAGAGTACAGCGCCGATACCGTATGCAGATGCATCTGTGTCTAGTGACAAAGGCAAAGCTTCATCGAAATGGGTCAAAATTACATTTTCGCCCAGAGCCCTTTTTGCTTCTATGAAAGCCTTCTCGTGTACTTCTGACCATGAGAATGCTTCACCTTTCTTTTGTAGCTGAAACAGTGGTTCAATTATAATAGCTAAATCTTGGATGTGGGAACGGTAGTAACTTATTAGCCCACAAAAACATCGAAGCTCTGTTACGTTTGTGGGTCTCGGCATATTTTTTAAGGCTTCAGTTTTTGACTTTGCAACTTCGACTCCGTTTTCCGTTATTACGATTCCGCAATATTCTACCTTTTCTTGAAAAAACTTGCACTCTTCCATCTTTAATTTCAGTCCATTTTCCCTGAATTTTTCGAATATTGTCTCTAGTCGTCTTATGTGCTCGTCGTCGGATTTCCCAGTAACAATTATATCATCAAGGGAACAAGAGACCCCTGGAACGCCTACCAAGATTTGTTCCATTGTCCGCTGCCAAATAGCAGGCCCCTGAGGCAAGACCGAATGGCAACCTGCAGAAACGATAGAGACCTTTGTGTGTGTTTATAGTTTATAAATTTCTGCATTCCTCGTCTACGGGCATCTGGAGGTATGCTGATGCTAAGTCTATCACCGAGAATTTCTTTCCTCCTGCAAGCTTGGAGAGTAGCTCTTCTTTCCTTGGCAGTGGGTATTTATCCACACAGATATGTCTATTAAGATCAACTGAGAAGTTTGCGCAGACACGGATGCTCCCGTCTTTTTTCATTGGCGTTACGATGGGAGCCGCCCACTCACTATGTGGTGTTTTTTCAATGATCCCCTTAGCCTCCCAATCATCAAGGATGTCGTAAACGCGCTCTTTTTTGAAAAACGAGATTGGTCTGGCTTTATGAAAATGGGCTCTAGCATCTGGTTTTACCCAGATTTTGGCCTTGTAAAATTTTAGTCAACCTAATTCAGGCGTAAACAGGTCCTTATATTCTCCCAAGACTTCCTCAAAATTTCTGTCTGCAAGTTTCATTAAACGACCCTGTGGCCACATATTTAACAAATATATCCAATCTCGACCCATTAAATTTGGCCCTTCTCTGATAATGAACGCTTTTGCCCGATGTGTTCTGCCGTCTTTGTTGACCGTCACTATGCTTTCGCCAACAAGTGGAACCTTCTTTCCTGCGTAACTTGATAAATGCGCTACTGTGGGTTGAAAGTTCGAGCCTGTCTTTGCGAAGTCCGTTGAATTAAGAATCGTCACTGGTGATCCCGTATCGACTTCTCAGGTGACTTTTACTGAGTTAATATTAAGTGATATTATTGTAACGTATGTAGATTATCCATAGACATGCGTAAGATTAGTGTGATTATACTCTGTTACAATGGTGTCAGCAGCGGAAAACTGGAAGTACGATTTTTTGGAACATCCACGACCGCAATTTGAGGACCTGGAAATCATAGGCGAAATAAAGGGTTGGTCCGCACGCCGGAAGAAAGGCATGATTTTGCTCTCGCTAAATAGTGAAATGAGGGCGAAGGTTGGGCAGGTGATGGACCAGACCAAGGACAATAAGCCGGGATCCGACGAGGACCAGTACAACAGCCTCAAAACCGCTCTGATAAAGCTTTACGACAACTTCAATAAGCCTCTGGACGGAATGTCAGAATTTATGAAGCTGTTCATTAACCCAGGGGAAAGATAATTCGAGTTTAGCCCGAGGGTGGAGAAAGCGGCTAAAATTATCGCCGAGGGCATTCCAAAGGAGACTTCAGAGCAAATGATAAAAAACAAACTACATTCTTCCATCCCAACCAACATAAGGGATCACTTTATCCTGAACGACCACCTATCCGTTGACGAGATCGTTAAAAATGCCCAAAAACTGATAGACAAACACTCGCAAGAGACTCTAGCGGGCATTAAGAGCAAAGATCAGGAATACGAAGACCGGATTAGGGAGCTAGAAAGAGAAGTTTCTTCCCTCAAACTTAGCAAAACGACTTATAGAAACTCTAAGCGTGAACGATGTACAAAATGTGGTTGTTTTTCACACGATACTCAGGACTGCAACGGGAATGTTACCTGTTATACATGCAAGCGACGTGGCCACATTTCAAGAATTTGTCCAATGAATCGGGAGACGTATAGAAGGGGTAGAAGAACCGTGGGTGGCTGTTCAGATATCGACCCGATGACTGCGAAAGTTAGAGATGAGGTAGGAAGTGAATATTTAGCGTTAGTCGACACAGGATCACCACGATCTCTGATAAAATACAATACAAATAAATCATTATATTATACCTTTGATAATTGTTCAAAACTTTTCACTGTGTGCGGCGAGTCGTTTGACGTCATCGGATTTGAAACATTATCAGTTCTAATGTCTGGTAAAGAGTTAAAATGGAAATTCCTAGTTGTAAAAAACTTGACAGTAGATGCAATCTTGGGAAGAGATTTTCTTTTCCATCATGACATTACAATCGAATTAACAAATAGAAAATGCAAACTTTTGACAGCAGTGTCGGCGGTGGAATACACTAAATCAATGGACGTAGAGTTGCAGGAGGCTCTTGATGAATACCAGCACATATTTTCTAATAGTCAATGGGACCTGGGTCGAACAAATTTAATCAAACATAAGATAGATACAGGCGCTTCTAAACCGTTGACATCTCCGTGAAGAAGGTTACCACCTATGTTGTTACCAGTCGCTGAACGAATTATCACAGAGATGCTCAAGGCAGGAGTAATTAGACCCAGCTCTAGCCCTTGGAGAGCGGCCGTAACTTTACCACAAAAAAAAGATGGCTCCAGGAGATTTGCAGTAGATTACCGGCAGTTAAATGCCGTCGTCCCACTCGATAGCTACCCTCTACCAAGTATGGAGGACATGTTAGATCGACTAAATGGGTCCTCTTACTTCTCGACATTGGACTTAAAATCTGCATATTGGCAGATACCGATCGAAGAGGGCGATATCCCGAAAACAGCATTCTCTGCTGGGCCGGGTTTGGGACTATATGAATTTACAACTATGCCCTTCGGTCTAAACGGTGCACCGGCAACGTGTCAGAGACTGATGGATATCATCTTGAAAGATTCAAAAAACGCATTGGCTTACCTTGACGACATCATTATCTTTTCACCAGATCGAAGGTCACACAAAAAACATTTAAGAGGAACTCTAGATCTGCTCGAGAAGGCCAATATTTAAATTAACAAAGAAAAATGCGCTTTTGGAGAAGCTAGGGTCCAATTTTTAGGTCATTTCGTATCAAAACATTGTGTGAGGGCTAATCCGGATAAAATTGAGTGTATTGATAGAATAGACTCTCCCAAAGATCGATTAGATTTGTCAAGTTTCTTAGGCTTATGCAACTACTATCAAAAATTTATCGATAAATTTGCCGAACTTGCGTTCCCGTTGTACCAGCTATTAAAAGTTAATGTGCCTTTTAAATGGAACGATGAATCCGAGATAGCTTTTCGAAACCTGAAGAAAGCCCTTCACTCTCTACCATTAATGAAATTCCCAGTGGATAGCCAACCATTACACTTGCACACTGATGCATTGGGACATTCGTTGGGACTTCAACTGTCACAGATGATCAATAACTCAGAGTGTCTCATTGCTTTCGCTAGTCGTAAGCTCAAACCTGCAGAAATGAACTATTCTACCACGGACCGTGAAATGCTGGCTTTAGTTTGGGCCACAAAAACATTCCGTCACTATCTTCTTGGAAGACATTTTGTGATCCATTCTGACCATAACCCTCTCAAGTACCTCTCGGAATTTCGAGACGTTCATAATAGAAGGGCCCGGTGGCTCTCAATATTGTCGGAGTTCAATTTCTCTGTTCAATATGTGCAAGGTAAGCAGAACGTCGTAGCAGATTCACTTTCAAGAATCGTCTCAGGCTTAACGTTACAATGTGAGCTCGATGCTAAAAACGAACAAACATTAGACGAAGGAATTCGCACAATTATGGATATAGTGGAAGGTAAAATTGATAGGAACCAGGACGTCAAATCAGAGTTTAACAAAAAAATACTGAACAACTTGAACAAATTAGTAATTATAGAGGGCTCACTCTATTACGTTAATAACGGATCTCAACGCTTAGTCATTCCTGAGAAAATATGCAATGATCTAGTCAACAAAGTCCATACAGAAGACTTGGCCCACATCGGAGTGAGAAAGACCACTCAGTCGTTACAGAACTATTACTTTTGGCCGAATATGATAGACTTAATCGACAGGGTTGTTGCAGATTGTAAGACTTGCCAAAAAAACAAGGGACCACCAAAGACTCCAAAAGCCCCACTCCAACCTATATGGCCCGACAATGCCTTCACTGATTGGCATGTCGACTTTATGGGCCCGTTACCGGTGACTTCCAAAGGAAATAGATACGCGATCATATTCGTTGATCGATGTACCAAGTGGGTTGAGGCATTTCCTTTAGCGGACCAAACGGCACTAGAGGCTGCACATTGTTTTGTGAAAAACAGTTTGACGTTTTGGAGTGCCAGCATCAATTCATTCGGACCAAGGGCGACAATTTGAATCACTATTTTTTCAACAACTATGCCAGCTCCTGAAGATTAAAAAGTCACATAGTACGCCATACCATCCAGAGGGTAACGGACTTGCTGAACGATATATTCGTACATTGAAGATGAGGATGAGAATGCTTATTCAGGATCGAAAAGCAGAATGGGACCAAATTTTGGATCTCGCGTTAATGAGCATTCGAACGAGCACGAATGAATCGACAAAATTTTCACCTTTTCAAATGGTGTATGGTAGAATGCCACGACCAATAAGTTTACCCCTACCGTTTATTGAAAATATGCACGTCGATGCAAGAGAACTACAGAACAGAATTAAATAAATAGAAGGAAAGGCCAAAACTAACATTAATAAGTCTTTAAATAAATATAAATACTACTACGATATTAAGTCCGAATCCCAAGAATTTCGTCCCGGAGATGAAGTCTGGTTGACAGATCCGACCCGGAAACCGTTTGATCCTCAATACAAAGGTCCTCTAAAAATCATTCAAAGACAATTACCTGAAACCTATCTTGTTGAAAACGATTCTGGACAAAGACAGTCAATTCATTCAAACAGATTGAAGCTGGCAACTAAGAAAAGTCTTGAAGCCAATGACAAAAGACCGCTAAAGATCCCAGCCGCAAACAAACACTACATCGAATCATCATTGCCAAACTTCGGGAGGGGGAGAAATGTAACGTATGTAGATTAGCCATAGACATGCGTAAGATTAGTGTGATTATACTCCGTTACATTATGAAAGGGGGCGAGTAACGATCCAAGAAATTAACGTTTGTAGATTTAAGAATGTTTTTATGGGTCTTTTTCTTTCTACATGCCTCTTCCACGTGTCCCTTAATACCGCAAAATGAGCATGTCTCGTCTCCTCAAGTACAGTTTAAGCGAATGTGGCCCGGCCTGCCGCAACGGTAGCAAGACCTTGATGTTCGTTGTTGACGGTCCTGAGAGTAATTCTTGGGTTCAGTCAGGAGTTTTCACACCTCTCCGGCACTTCCTTCAATCATTCTTGATTCGTGAGCCGCTGACTTGAATTGGTGTGCCATCTCCACAGCCTTCTTGAATGTAAGATGCGGTTCTACAAGAAGGGATGGTTGAACTAGTTTACACTTTTCGTTCAGCCCCAGGATGAAACAATCATGAAGCGCTTCGTCGGTAAAATCTTTGAATTGGCATGTGGCACTGAGTTTTTGTAGTCTCACCGCAAAATCTTTGAGGCCTTCGTCGGATTGTTGGTGATGGGACCAAAATCTGAAACGTTCTGCCACGATTAAAGGTTCAGGATTAACGTGGTTTGCGAGACACTCCTTTATGCTCTCCATCGGGAGGTCACTAACCTTTTTGCCATGTGTGCAGGCCTTCAGGATCTCAAAGGTTTTTGATCCGAAATCGGTAAGAAAGGCTCTCGATTGCTTTTCCGCGGATATTTCGTTAGTCAGGACCTAGTTTTCGAACCTTTCGATGTAACTGTCCCAAGAAGATTTTTCAGAATTGAATTCCTCTATTTTGCCAATCATCTTCGTCGCCAGTGTTGTAACTCGATACAAAGAATAATATATATCCGCGCCGCCCGCAGTGTGGCGCGTTAATATCTAATCTACAACGATTTATTTAGTTCCCTTGCAGACTTAGGTCTTATAGAATCCTATTTTTTTTGTTTTTACAAACAGACTGTTTGAATGAGGTCTCTTATTCAACAAAAAATGGCCTATTTATTCTTGGTACATTAAAGCCTAATTATCATGAGCCTTTAGTTGTGATGAGATAACTTCAACCGTTGTTTTTCATCCCAAATTGCTTTCAAAGAGCAAATACAGCATCTTAATAACTGGTCGAAAGATGCCATTTAAGGATACTTTTACCAAATACTATCCAACTACTATCCTGGATGTCTGAATACCTCCGAACAGATGAAAAATGGCATTCTTACCTTGTAGAAGCCAAGATGGTAAGTTAATTTAACAGGATGTGATGTTGGAATCCCCTTCTTCATCTGTAAACAAACAGAATCTGATTACAACTCATCCATTGATGACGTTTACATTCTGAATCCCTCATCTGTCAGAAATTGCTTAATAATCTGGATTACCACTGCATGACTTTCCTGATTATCTTACCAAATTAGTACCCATGCTAGGGTACTCGGGACACTTTATACAGTACAAAAAGAGACATAATCATTTAGATTATCTTAATATAATTATATAATTTTATTCAAAAGTTTCTAAGTAAAAATAAGTTTTTTATTAAACTTAGATATTTAAACAATTCAGAATGATGACAGGTTGGCGACGCGGCCCGAACGATTAAAGGAACGACGTTTAATTGTTCAGTGAGTTCAACACCTATCGATCTGTGTAGGAACAGTTTACCCTAGTATAAGTACTCAAAAGTGAAGAAAGATTGAGCTTAGACAACATGGGGCATTGTATATTTGCCCATCCCAAATAGAACGACAAGTATTAATTTTAAAAATCGTAGCATAGGAATAAAAAACTGCAATCCAGTATTCAGATAAACAATGAATTGCGAAAAATCAATTCAACTTTAGTCAGATTCGTTGATTCTAAATAAATTAACCCAAGCATGGCTTTTATCGTATATCGCACACAAAAGATAATTCTTCGATTTATACCAAGGAAAGGAAACTATTGTTAAGTAACTAATATTTTTTGGTTCATTCCGGTACAGTTTTGGAAATTTAGAATTTTCATAGAAAAAAAGGATTAGTGGGATAACAGATGAGATTTTCGAGATTTACATTGAAAACCCTTTCTGGCGTCCATTGATGAAGGTCAACTTTTCACTTAGTATACATTTTCTTGAACCTGAAGTGATATATTTTGATTCAAAACATTCTCCTTTAGAGTTTTGATCATCTAGTTTCACCGTTTTAAAAAGAGAATATTCAACCTTAGTCATCAAGCTTTATCCCTTAAATCGACAATATTTTCAGTCGATAACCTCTGCTTTTTTATGACTATTTCTCATCAAAAAATTTCGATTCATCGATCACATTTTTGTGTCAGAAACCACATGTGATTAAAAATCTTTAAACATTAGAATGTTATCGCCTCAAGCAAAATATATCAGTTTATTTCACAAGAGGTCCAAAAATACGGACCGGTGTGTATATTTACTGGTATGGCTTGGTTGACCATTAGTACTATCACATCAAATGAACCAGCAGTTGCTCGTATTTTAAAGAATAACAACAAGCCCAATCCTGAATATCAAATGGCCGAATTCTGTGGTTTTAACAGCGATCTTTCTGCGTTTATATTCAACACAACACACATGGAATTCATTGGAGTTTTACACAGCATTTTAGAAACATATTCTGTAAAATGCCTATTATTTAATTACTTATTGACCTAATATTTTGCCTCTATTCTATGTTAACCATATTAAGCCAGTAAGGTTGTGATTGTTGATGGGCTAGTTATTTCTAATCCCATTATTTTTGAAAAGGAACATAGAGATGGTTAGATAACCAAAATAAATTTGTCAGATTATGGGAGGTTTTGAGTGGATTCAAGAAAGGTATTCTTCCATATTTGTGAGTAAGAATTGGAAATCTTTGAATGAACCGTATTTTGAATTACAAACATCATAATCCGAAAATATAGTTTCAAAGTTTGATGTAAGTAACTGCCAGACACAGTGGTTTGAAAACAAAACTATGAGCTGCGACGATATCTATTGTGCTCCTAAATATTTGTGCTTATTATTATTGATATCAAGAAACCTCTGAACGATATGCGTCCACAATTTGTTGTGGATAATTATCGACATCTTGCTCCACTAAAAAGTCAAAACATGAGATAAATCGTTTAGAAATTAAAAATTATCCTCAAGGTTGACCGGTTTGATCTAAAGTACAGGTAGACAACAACAAAACACATCTAACATAAGTATTTTTCATATGAATTAAATTAAAGCTTTGGTCAATTGCCGGGAATATTACTTAAGAGGGTGGTTTAAACAGCTTATTGTGATATTCTCGGTTGATATCGTGTATAAGTAAACAATAGACCGTTTTATGTTTATTTCTTTCTAGTTTAATCACGGAATTTCGTAAGTGAAAACGGATTAACGCTCGAGAAAATGAGAAGTTCAGTATTTTTGATGCGAATGGCTTACTTTCCAACTTTTTATCCTGTGTTAAAATTTAGTGCCTATCTTCCCTCTACTTACAAAGATGTCATCTTTTTGATAAAAATACATTAGTACCTTTGCATATGAGCATAATTTGTTCCTGGACAGAGTTCGAAAGTTAAATTGCTCGTATCTCAAATTAACTTATCCAATATAAAATATATGAAAAAAATCAGTTCCAGGACTTCAAAAAACACAAAACAATATTTACAAAAATGGAAAAAATATGTTTTTAATAGCTATAATACAGGGTTTTCAGTTCAATTTCGATCGTTTTCGGTTCAATTTCGTTTTTCTGAAAATGGACAATATTATTCACACTGAAGATTTACAAATTCAGCCAAGTAAAAAATTTGATAATATTTAGCTCTCGAAGTCGTCAATTCAGTTATAACCTCAGAACCGCCAATAAAATACAATAAGATTGATGATGGTAGAAGAAAACGAATAATAGCCGCTCACCAAACTGGAAGCTCGATATTAACCATATCTGCTTATTATAAAATTTGCCTTCTTGTTTTTGGCAGGTATTTTAAGAGTTCTTCATTTGTCCCATCGCTTTTGTCTTCTCTTCGCATCAGTTTAAAAGTAAACACGATCTCAGGAGGTTTTTTTCTGCCTCCTTATTAGACTGTTACGAAATTCCAATTCGCTACGAAAATGAGTTTGGCAATCGTCGTTAAAAAGAGCTGAAGAAAGGCCAGTATAAAACTTAATTGGGCGTTTCGTTTCAATCAAATTTGAAATATGGCTTTACTTCTCTGAACCTTCAATCAAGAAATCAATCTTCCAGTTTGATTTCCTCTTTTCTACTGATCGCTTAAAACACCTTCGAACACTGAATCATTAGTAAATTGATCAAATCTTCAGTCATGATTTCCTCTTGATGCTCCTTGAAAAGGTCATTGACATTGGCCTCATCTACATCCAGATCAACGGATCGTCCTTAAGAGACATTCTCTTCCAACAGATCGGACTCGGTCTCGAGCTGTTGAACAAACCCTTGGAAATAACTTTAATTTTCAAGATGCTGCCACAATATCTTTCTAGCTGCATTTAAGCTCATTCGAGTTGCATGCTACCACAAATATCAATAATTTTCAAACAATTAATATGTTAAAATGATCATTCCAAAATTTAAGAAGATTTAAGTTGGTATTGCCTGTGACATCAAAACATCTTTTACACAAATGAATTGTGAAAAACTTCTTCAAATAGGATTTTAACCTCTTAGTTCATTGGCTGGAGGAGTGAAGTTGTGCTGAGCGGGCGAAACGTGTACGTTAATGAAAATAAATTCATCCAGAATGTGATCTTAAAGACATCAAGTGTACTCAGAAGCAATATCGACTATCAGAAGACATTCCAATAGCAAGTTTTATTACATTAAATATTTTTGACTGCAGGGTAAAGGGCCAGATTTACACATTCAGTGAAAAAATACCTCGTAACCCATACCTTTTTATTAGCTCGTCACATCATCTGAAGTTATTCTTTCTACCTCTTATCACTCTTGAAAGCTCACAGGTTCTCAGAGTGGTACACCAAAAGTGGTTTCACGTTTCAATCACCACTGGATTTGGCACATCATGCCAGAGTCAATCTAACCTTCATAGCGTTATGACCGAACAGATTCTCTTCTGCCGTGATAAAAGTCATTTGTGGAATATTTTTCCAAAAAAGTCCCGTTTCCCCGCAGTTAAAGAGTTGTTAGAGGACGTAGTTGTCTCAGTAATAAATGCTGCAAAGCATTCAGTGATTGTCTCATTGGCTTTCATCTCTGATCTCATAGCTTCCCTGTGCCTGACAACCGAGTAAATCAATGTACGCTTCTTAAATTGTTAAGATATCCACTTATGGATTTAAACATTTCTTCTGAAGTTTGTATCCTCTCACTCAGCTGTTTCCTTTTGCTTCACATCCTCGCTGATCTAATTGGCCTTCTCACACAATAATCTCAGTGATGCCATCCAATACAAATATCTTCTTATGAATCCCAAACAACCGAATTCTCCTCATTTATATTTGACCTTGTTTTAGACATAAAAGTTATGCCTTTGTGCGAACGATAGCATCATTCTGTTTGAAGATTGTACAGATCGTCGATGTAATCCGATTATAATTGCGTTCCAACTCACTCACATAAACACCACTCTTATGTTTGTCGAGAATTTAATTCTTAATATATATTATCAAAATGCGTTTCTTTTCACTGCCAACCCTGCAAATGTATTCTTTCAACCCCAATTTAAAAATAAAACAAAAATGTGAACAAATACAGAACAAAATCACTTTGATAAAGACAATGTAACACCCAACATTCTCAGAGATGTATACTGAAGTCTATGACAATTTGAAATGAACGAGTGAAACTGGAGAAGAGTGGTCACATGTGCTCGACCATCTAGCATTAGCATATGTAACCGTGCTCGCATATCAAAATTGAAACGTGAATGGATGTTTGCTCGTATATTGGACCGCCCATATATCGAGTATTACTGTACTACTATGTATGAAATTGAAAAACTTATTCGATGCATTTCTGTATTTATCAGTCAATTCGTTTATAGTAACATACATTCATCCCACTGAAGCAGAGACGGCAATATGGGAAGAGGATCATTGATGATTACAAGAAAACAAAGATGACAAAGTTTCTAGCATGATGTGCTCTTATTAATCCGAGAAATCTCTAGTGCCCCTTTTTAACATTATAAGATATATTGATTGATCTTTTGAGGAATGAGATGATACTGACAATTTCTTCCTCACATACAACAGCATGTCATTATCAATCAAATTTTTTTCGTTATGAATGAAGGGGATTGAATTGTCTGGTTGAACAAAGATTTTCTTGAATTTCTTAGAATGTTTTGGATTTTTGTTTGTTTATTAAGGAAAAATTAAAATATAGACACTTTTTTTGTGATTGAATTACCTTAGTGTTGGCGATTTAATCTGAAGTGAACAAAACACCATGGGGATCTAACGATTCTATATTCAGTGCTCTTATATGTAGTATTACAGCCTTTGGTAACCAGCATTCAAATGCTCTTTATTAATATACAAAGTATTCTAGATTATCCAAAAATTTAAGGTGTATTTAAATAAATGCAGAGAGGATCCATATTGTCCAAAATTTATTTGTAAAATAAGTTGTTACTCAGGATGCTAATATGAAAAATTAACACCAAGATTGATTGAGTTATAGTTTTTGGTCCTTAAAATTATTCTCTCATCATAATATATGAATTTGGAATGCTTTTATTTTTCGAAAAATGTAAAAGTCTTGGAGATGATAAATCACGAACAACAGCGTAACACCAGCAATAATGGTTTCGTACAAAACCTAATCCGCTCAATCTAATTGATTCTATGAACCAAATTTAAAAATTCTAATCAAAAGAGTCTATTACAGAAACGATAAAACACCGATTCGACAGACACATTCAACGAGTAAGATCTCGACATCCAAAGAATTTGTCGTAAGAGAGATAAATTTAAACCCAAATCCAACATAGTTGATATCTAAAACGCTTGAACTTTGAATGGCGAACGATGAACATACCAAATTTGAGAACTTATCGGTAATGAAAAAACAGCTAACCGAAGACGTCACAGTCATCAGGTTGGAGTTAGACTTGCAGGTCAAAAAAAATCAGACTTTAACGTATTTTCAATGTAAGTAGATGTATCGTGAAAATATCACAATTCAACATGAGCAGATATATCAAAAAGTTAAAGGTGAAAGTAGCGGCTACTTAATTAGAACGTCACAAATCCGAGGAAAGAGTACAAAAAATGAATTGAGTCATTTCAACTAACGAATGAAGTACCAGATGAACGAATTTACCAAAACTAAACATTATGCGACCACATATGATACCAGTGATCTGAATGTCTGAAAAACGAACAGAACTGCACCTACTAGCAGATAAAACACGCCTCGTTGATTTGTAAGTAATGCTGGAATAAAATAACTCTCGAAAGTTCAAGCAAAGGTCGATCTGATGTACTTAAAGTAATTTTAATAGTAGAATATCAAATCGGTGGATCATAAATACCCTCGATAAAAACATTTACGTTGTCTTTGGTCGACTAACAGATTAACTTTCAGCCAAACAACAGAAACTTGTTCGAGAAACAATCAAAATAATAGACAATCTGAAAGTATTTTCTGGGTAGGACAATTGTTAACAGAAAAAAAATCATTTAACACCATGAAATATACAATTGAGTAATCAAATAAGGTTTTAAGGTTGGGCCTTGGTTAAGAATTGAGAGTTTAAATACTGGTCATACACAAGATGGGGCTATAACGGTTGAATTAAATGATAACTTACATACTAAAAAGACCATATCTACGAAGAAACATCAGATTAATCTGTTGGAAAACTCATAATATATTGAACATTTGTTTATCAAAATACAAATCCAATTGTAAACACGAAAATGAAATGAGACAATAATATATTAATTTATAATTTTTTTCAGTTTCAAACTGGCTCAGCGCATATTATTGTCTCTTGGCATGAATCGGTTCAACCGGCTCCTCCTTCTCAGATTCAGGTGATTCCGTGCCTTCGATCCATTTTATAAGTGAAGCATCCTTCAAAAGCGGGAGGATTTCTAAAAATTATAAAACTAAAAAAAAAGAATATCAACGATTATAAACGATATTCATTTGAATAAATCGGTGAGGAGCTAAATGTAGAATGTAACAAAATAGATTAATATATTATGATGTTTTCAGAAGGGAGTAATTTTTATGAACAAGTATCAGATCGGTGATAATATAATGGCGGGTAAATCCTTGAATGGATATTAGAAATATCACGAACACAAAAAGACATCACACGTCAGAAGGCGTTATAAGCTTACCATACATTTAATACGCACTAAGTCAATTTATGTTAACTACAGGAATCAGAATGTAACTGTTTTATTAGATCTTTTAAACTGGTCGTTGTGACAAAAAAAACATCAGATTGTTTGGTATATCATGTCCAAAGTTCCATGCAATCTTATAGGGGGTCTTTTATCATTAATTACAGTGAACACATCTTACATAGGTTTTAAGAACGCGGTAGCTTTGTTTAACAAGAGAAAACTCTTACAAAACATAATAGAAGCTTGTAACCACAAGAAATGTTGGCGAGACGGTGACTACAAAATATAAGAAAAAATTATGGGCTGACGTATAATGAGACCAAAAGAGAAGGAGTCTAAAAAAATGTATGGCCTGTCTGTGATGAGTTAATTTTCATATTTTTACAATAGTTTTGATATAATAAGTTTTGAAATCAGATATCAGAGCCCCTTTCATGTATTAGTATGAAAATAATGTCTAAATACATGGCCCTCACACTCCTTTTTATAAATCATTAAATATAGTAACTTACAGTCATCATTTATTTTATTTAAAACAAAGGAATTTCAACGCCAGAATCCCTCGGTACCATATGTCCGAATAAGTAAATTATAGGTTAAAAATGAATATTTCGCGGATTCATAAAAACATCTGCGAGCAATCAACGATAGAGTTAGGATCACATAGATATTTTTTGATACAAAAATTTTAAATTGAAAGCCCAAATGTGTAAATTCGAATTATCATGACGCGATAATTATGTCCTGGAACAAGATAGCAACTATTATTCCAAATGATTACAGTCTTAAGGTGAAAATGAAAATAATATTGGTTTTATTTGATTAAAATATAGATACAAGGTAGAAAATCGACATGTTAACGAGAGGAATTGATCGTTGGTCATACAGTTGACTGAAACATAATTAAAAAATATCATTTTGTTAATTAGGATTATATTATTCATCAACATATACCTGACTTATCTTGAATGACGCTCCGTTGGGAATTAAACATGATCTCTGATTGTGCTCGTATGATAAACTCAATAATTTCTTGAGCAACTTGGTCACTTATCATTTCACTCTGGAAGAGCTGATCCAGTTCGGATGTGACCGAATGTTCAAATAAAATGACAGTAAAACCAGTTCTGTCACTTCCATGATCTTTCTGGGTTTTAATTAACTCTTCGAGGATTTTATCTCTTGCATCATATGCCCCCACTTTGTTTTCCTCATATTCAACGAGATGTGTGTCATGTTTCTCTCTCGCTCCAACCAAAAACATAATCTTGGTATGTAGATCTATGTTAATTTAGCAAGTGCCTTTCGCAAAATTTGAAATGTTCGAATCGATCTCAGAAAGTTCCCTTCCCTGACAGTAAGCGCTAAAGTGTTGAAAATCACCAATAGTACCACTTTCCGATGCTGATTCATGAATTTCTGGAAATTCCCCTTTAAATTGATCTTTGAAATGTGCGTATTTTCTCATAGAACTTGAAAATAGCATGACAGTAGCAGAAGAGTAACGGTAAACATGGAGAGCTATGTTTTAAAACGAATACTCTTAGCGGCAGGGTCACCCTGTGGCTTGTTCTTTACTGCTACATCGATCTAAGTAAGGAAATTTTTACAATCTTCCCTTGTTTGACAATGGCACCAACACAACCAGTCATGACTTCAGAGGAATGAGTTGTATCCTCGCAAAAATGTGTTTTATGTTCATTCAAACACTTCATCACCTCTGCCCTCAATTCTAGTCAAATGTCATTTTTACTTGTACTTTCGTTATTCGGCGATTTAACTGATCCTTGTTGGATCGAAAGGCTGATCATTTTAAGGAAGAGAATGAAACTGATTACTTTGTTCGAGTTTATAAGATTCATGAAACCAAACATCCCAACAATTTGAGAGGCGGCTGTAATTGTTCATTAAAAGCCAAGCCTCAAATAATGCCTTCCGACTTTTTCTGAAATGATGAAATTATAAACATAATTATTTGATGTAGTACGCTCTCAATTAATCATTTTAAGGAAATCTGATGTCATTGTTGAAATCAACTCGACTATAAAAACCCAAATAAATAAAAAAATGCGGTTTTATAATAGGTATACGCGTTAAGATCTAATAGAATTTCACATAAGAGCACGCGTTTTAAGTATACTCAGAAAACAAACATGTCATGCGGGGATGATAAACAATAAAAGCCAATAAATATTCTATTGGTTGTTTTCGCACTTAAAATTACTTGTAAAAGGCACAAATACTAACTTGAATGGTTCAAACAGCCAGATGTATCAATTTCTGATTAAAATGACACCCAACACTTTTGATTTGTCCGAAATAGAGAGCCCATAATCTTTTTAAATATACTGGTAAAAAGAATTAAGATCAGAAATATGAATTAGTCGTTTCGTAAACAACCTTCAGGCGTATGCCTAGTTATATCAAAAATGATTACATCACACCTAGGCAATGTTTACGGCTGTTCGTAGACCCTTACACGTATTTACATGCGTATATGGTAGCCTTACCAAATATTATGAATTGCGAACAGTTTAATAAAATGTGACATTAAAGCGCTTAATCCATTATGATTTACAATATATTTTCTCAATGAATACTAATTTTACAATGCCAAATTCTAAAACTACCAGTATTCTACCCCTCGGTTATCAATATTTTCAATAAAGTGACAGATTAACTATATTAAAACGTTTTTATGTTATTAATTCTCATATCTATTCGATTTCGACGTTTACTCCCAGGTTTTAATTACCTACTTCAATGAGTGAGTAGCATACAATAAAAAATTTATTTTTATTAAATGGAAAATTTTAACCCACTGAGGCTTGTTAATTTTCATGAAAATATGATTTTAACACACACCAGCTAGATCTAGGTCATATATTTATTATAACTCGAATTTAATCTCAAATAATCAATGTTCAAGATGTCAAGTGCAAAACTAAATTCATCTACGTACCCCATTCATTTTCTATTTTGTAGATTCAACTTTACGAAAACATTCTACCGTTTTTAATCAGCAAAAGTATTATATATTTACGACCATAACTCATATTCTATGATGACTAACATGAAACTGAACGAATCTCAAACTTCGTTGTCACTATCCTCAACATATATCCAGTGGTGGTTCTTGACTAGGTACGAAGTATTCATATGTATATTTTCTTTATAAACTTGTGTTTTTACTCGTCTTCTGGGTTCTGTTAAAGACACAGCCTTTCCTTTTTCCTTATCTCTCCTTCAATTTCACATCTAGTCTCACATATTTCTAAAGAAAAGACACGCTTTGGAATAATCATGACGTCTAAAATTATGTAGTTAACTAAATATAAGGTCCAATAAATCAGGTTTTATTACCTCGTTTGAATTTCCAACTGATATTATCAACAGTTTTTGTTCTAGGGCGCATCTTGACAGTGCAAAATTTTAGCCATGATACTTGTTTTTAAAGTTATTTGAATCTAGAACTAATCCATGATGTCACAGTCAAGTTGTTGAAAGATAAAATTTTTTCTGTATTGGCATTTCGGTTCATATGTGAGTGGATATTTGCTGTCAGAATCTTATCAATGTGATAATACCTGATTGTTCAAAAGAGTAAAATCCTCTATTTTGCAGGAAACTGAAATATTAAGAATTGTAATTTGAGCGGCATATATTATTTCATAATTAATAACTCGTTTGTCAGCTATATTTGATTGATGAAAATTTAAATATTCACTCGAATATGATAGTTTATGATATACAGATTTGAGTGAAATCGTATGCATCTCTTAAGGACGGTCAGAATCAAATTGAAGGAAAATTATTTGGATAAAAATATCTGAAATCCTAGCGCGTGAATTATCATTATAAAACTTGTGGTTTTCATCTGCCTTTATTCGCCAATTATATATAAATTGTCGATCAACCTTAATATCATTCGTGTTCTCGGATTACGGGTTATCAGTTAGAGAATATTCAACAAAATAAGAGTCGAATAATGCGAATATAATTTGACTTAAATATCAATATTTTTGACAGGACTGCATCAACTCCTCTATCTACTATCTGTAGCGCAAAATAGGGAAAATTTAACAAGACAAGATTTCTGTATCGACTTCATCTTGAATAAGAACCAATCAAATTTTTATATTTCACATCGTGATAATGGTTCTCATTTGAGTCTGGTTGAGATTAAAGATTTAGAACTGCTTCCCGTTAATATACTTTAAAGTGTGAAATTAGCTGTTCGTTTTATTTTATGGAGTGTCCATCAATAACAAAAAATCAAAATTTTAATCACAAATCTGTATTTATGGATATGTTGAGGTTTAATAAGATTTGTTTCTTCCCACAATATAAATAATCTGACATTATCCACATCAGGCGCTAGAATATAGGCAGGCGGTGGAAATAAATACTCCAGTTTTGTGTGTTTTCCTAAATGGGGTGGTTGTATTTCCAAAATTATTGAGAGAATCATATATGAATATTATTTCCTATAGACCTGATTTCGGGTGTATGTTCCCGATTGAAATAATCCACGATTTTTTGTCCACATGCTGAAATCCGTACTGGAAAACCTTTGTTATTTTTTAAATTTTAATTTCTATGACGTGGCAGGAAATTGATTTATTCCAATTCAAATAGTGGCAAATATTTTTGTTCCAAATAGATTTATGGATTTTTTGATCCAATTACAGAGGATTGTTATCAGCATTTAAAACTGTTTGTTTACTTATTTATTTCTAAAAGTTTTGAAAAAAGACTCAAAGCCTAATTTAGTTGGTCATGATTGTAAAAAAGGATCAATATGGTTATTATTCTCTGGAAACACCATTTTCCGTCCAAAATGACCGACTTTCCTATGGTGATATTCAAATGTTACGTTGTGTATTTACAAGTAAATTAATATTTATATAGATTCTTCCTTTTAAGATTGCGAGAATATTCATTCAGATTCAAGGGTGGAATACGTGCTGTTGTATAACGAGATTTGATTTTGCCATACAGCAAATAGTCTTTTTAAAATTTACTTTTTATAATACATTAAATGTCGGTACCTTTGAATGTCATCAGAGGAAAGTCAGCCATTTTTGACGGAAAATAATGTAATCACTAGTTTAGGGTCTTTGATACTGAATATATATTTTTTTATTTGTTACTGAAAAGAAACCACTAAAATTTCAAATGAAGTTTGGAAAAATACTTGGATCGATACCAACATCGTGAATCTGGCTTCTTCGTGAAACCGATGCCTGGATTAATTTAAATTTTGCGAAATTTATCAGGATACAAGGTTCAGATTCTAGTGTTTTTGGAGTTTTTGCTGGTAGGCTATTACTAAATAGGAGCAGAAGCAAAAAAATTTATTATCCAAATCATTCAACTATTTTGTTGAATTAATCTTTAGTAGGTTGACAGTCATAAACAAGTCAAATCGGAAAAAATCGAATGTAATGTGAGGGCACACACTGCCAACACCTCATAGGATGAGTCAACTTAATCATGCAATCGTTAAAGAGATTTATCAGACAGTTGATGAATAATCAAAAGTTTTTAGTTATCTTACCTGACCTAAACAGAAGTGGTGAGAACATTTGACATTACTCTTTTATAGCCGAGATAGAGTCTTGAAACCCAAAAATCTTAAAAATTACAAATTTCGCCACTCTTTTGCATAAGAGGATTGTCTGATTTCCAAACGAGACATAATTTTCAGAAAATCCGTCTTTGAGAATCTAAGACTCATGTTCGTTTCTCTGTTCTATATACGCATCTACCGATATTTTTATACACAAGAGAGCATCGAAACTAATGTTTGATCTATTTTCTGATACTATCTGTTGTATATTCATAAAAACACCTACCATGCATAATTCGAAAATTTTAGTAACCAATGTCCGAAATACAGATGTCATATATTAGCAAGGGAAAACCGAATTAGTCGTTTATACCTTCTGTGCCTAGTTTTAAAACGTTTAAATACACTTAAGAGATCATACTACAATCTCGGTTAATAATTCAACCAAGTTATTTTATTCCAAATTATCTTCAAAAGAATTAAGTGTAATAACTAAACGATGTCGATCATTGTTCCATGTTTCAGTCTAAGATAAAAAATAGCTCCATGGTTCGATCTTTGACCGTAAAAATTGTAACTGAGACCCTACTTTATCATTTGTGATTTTACTTGGTCTATCATTAACGTCAGTCAATTTTTCAGCAGCGGCAGCACATAAACACTCAGTGAAGAAGTTACAAATTCAAAGGATAGCTGTAGGTAACCGGAATGACCCTATGATGGCCGTTCTTGATGAATGAATGATTAAAAAAACTTTAAATTATCTCAGTCGTAAGTTGCAGCTTATCATAAATTTGTGCCTTTATATCAATGTACTATTACATTTATGACTGAATTCGAAGTAAAATATGTAAAACATATATAATGAAGAAATACCATCAAGCAAAATCTGAAAGACCAGATAAAGAAATACCCAAGCATTATTATTTAACCCCAATGAGCCGAAGATTGGCCTTGGGCGGTTCCCTTGATTTTGTTTATATCCATTTTATTGGCCTTCACATACAAATAATGGTATACTTTGAATAAAAAAACTAAAATCTTACAATTTTACTAGAAAATTAATTAAAATAAGAATAATTAAACTTTTTTGGCTGAAGACATCAATATATTACCTAACGACACAAGACATTAAACAAGCAATAAAACGTAGATTTTTGTATCTGAGTGGTCTTTAGGATGATTTCGGGGTGTATATCGGTTGGTTGTGTATGGTTTTACTCCCGCCCCAATCACCTTATACATTCCAACGTTCGTATTAAAAGTGAACATCTAGCAGCTCAGTTTGGATAAAATTTTACCCGCCTTTTAGGGTTGAACTTCAACACTGAAACTAAAGCGCAGGATATCATCATTGTTTGAGCTTTTTATTACATCATTTTCCGTACAAAATGGTCGAACTTCCGTTTATGACATTCAAATGTTCTGATATTGAATTTATTATAAGAAGTAAATTTGAGAAAGGTTCTTTGCTGTTAGGCAAAATAAACTCACAGTATATGACAGCATATATTCTAATCTTGTAGGTGAATGAATATTTTCACAACACTAAAAGGTAGAATCAATATAAATATCAATTTAATTATAAATACAACATCGGAATCTTTGGATGTCATCATCGGAAAGTCAGCCATTATGGACGGAAAATTACGTAATCAAAAATATTCTTGTTTAGAAAATGAACCCTTGACTGTTCGAGCCATTCAATGTAACGCTCAGTTTGAATAAACGTAAAAAAATTTGTGAATTATTAAAATGCCCTTTGACAGTGGATTCCAACATGTTTTGAAGAATAGAAACCTAGTTCTTAATTTTATCTTTTAAAGGTTTCAAATTCAATGTTTTTTAAACCGATTTTAATTATTAATAAAATACATGGTCGTTGACCGCGTTTTAAAATCTTTTGAAAGGTATTAATAAATGTTTTCTTAGATCGCATCAAACATGGAAAACATCTTTGGACTCTTACGCAATTCAAAAGTTATAATAAAAAGAAATGAACTGTGAACCACGTGGTCAAGTAATGGTTGAAAATCAATGGCCCGATATTTCTAATCAGTTTTCTAGCTATACATCCTTTGTTTATAATATACAGAATTATATATTGTATAAATTTATGTCAGAAACAGATGAGATATGTGAACACGAGGGATGTCTGATTACAGGAAGGAAAACAGACTTTCGTAGATAAGTCAAATATACTCATCTAAATATTTCTGTAGGTCATTCAAGAGAGAGCACTAAATCAAATTAAAATGGGTCCTTGTATGTAAATCTCTTCAAGGACCTAGCTTAAATTAATTTTTTAAAATTTGATAGATATTAGATTTATTTTTTTAAAATGTTTACAAATGTTTACATGTTTTATTTCTCTACTATTAATACTTCGTATTGATATTCTGTAAGTTCTTTAGGCATGCGTAATCGAGTATTAATTAATATTTTAGGCCATTATTAACATGACGTTAAAACTGGGTTACTGGAATTTATGACATTGATTCGAAGGAAATATACCAGCATGAATTTGAGTTTAGAATTATTATCTGCTTTTCGTATCGAAAGATCTCCATTATTATGGATTAATAATGAGAATCTTTTATTATTAATTTTTTGGCTTGGTTCTATTGGATCCATAATCAATATGGATGGATTTTTCGACCTTCGACGTTTTTCATGTCATGTTAAATTAGGTTTAGCAACATTATATATTTATTTTCATTAATTCATCAAAATGTCAGACAGTTTATTCTTCTGAACGAGAATTTAAGATTTAATTACAAGTCAGTCACCAGAGATGGTATCACTCAAGGGTAGACGTCTATGAAAGCAATAACAAATTGTTCCAACGAGACTGACAGGCAACGATAAATATGCTCCAATCAAAAATGGGTTTAAAATTTTAAATTGATGTTCACAGGCATGAATGTGGTTGGAGCGTAATCAATTAAAACCAGGAGAGAAGAGCTAGTGAATATATTTTCTCAAATTTCTGAATCATCGACCCTTGATTCAATATCAAGGATTTTTAGATTAAATTGATTGATTTTTTCAGTGATATTTACACCATTTCCGTCCGAAATGGCTGACTTTCCGATGATGACATTCAAAGGTTCCGATGTTGTATTTATAAGAAAATTGATATTTATATAGATTCTACCATTTAGGGTTGTGAGAATATTCATTCAGAATCAAAATTTGAATACGTGGTGTGATTGACTGAGATTTGATTATGCCTAACAGCAATGAATGTTTCTAAAATTTACTTGTAGTCATAAATTCAATGCCGGAACCGTTGAATATCATCATCGAAAGTCGGCCATTTTGGACGAAAAATGATGTACATTTTATCTAAACCTCTTAGAATTGAATAGAAAATTATTAAATTAGTTAAAAATATTAAGATAGAATTGTCAATACAGTTACATAATTTTGAATATACACGTATTTAACAAAACATAATGAAAAGGTATTATGTCCCTGTCCATCAAAATAAAAGTAATTAATACGCTAGGAGTCTTGTGCTTAAGATATTTTAAAAATTGCCCATTTTTAGTCTCATGTGGCACGCGAATAAAAGTTACACAAAGCTATGGCTACACGTATAATTTGATAGATAAGCGACACATCCACATTTGACCTTTTGTAAAACCAATATTAAGATTATTCACCTAGGAGTGATCGTTAATTAAATTTGTAATTAAAGTGAAATGTCTATTTGTTTACATGTTTCTGTCAAATCACACTGTTATTTAGAATTTCAATATTTGATATTTAGCTGCATTTGATGCATTCTTATTTCCGCCAAAATTTATATTTAATTTTAACGCTTTTGGATGACGATGATAGTAGATTTTTTCATAGCATATTATATTTTTTTTATCTTGCGTCAAAAAACGCGCTCCAGAGGGACCAACTATCCTTCAATCTATATTAAGTTAATATTAATCATCAAGATACAAAAAAAAATCTATCAAATAACCGAGAAATAATTATCGGAAAACATGTCGGATAGAAATTAATTAAAAAATTAGGAATTCAGACAGTTTTTATTTGATTAAACATCGTTTATATAGCCTTGGCCATCATATTTGGCCTGAAACGATCAACAGATTCTCATAAAATATATATTGCAACAATGAATGTGAGAAATGTAGATTTAGAAAATTGAATTCTTCATTAAATATCGTGATTTAAACGAACAAAATGAACACAGGATGATGAAAATGTCAAAGGGGAATTCAAAACATTTTGAGATACAGGTAACGTGATGGGGAATAAATGGAGGCTATAATCAATTGAAAAAAATAATCAAATTATAGATGAATAAACATCCTATCGACGAATGAGTTGTATAAACCAATATTGAAGGAAAGGGGTTGGAAAAGTAAGATGGTTATGTTATTCTTAAGTCACTTTTTTAAATTGAAGCATGAATAAACGGAAGATTATAATATTAAAAATTTAATCGGTTAAATTCATTTTTTGTCTGAACAGTACTTCATCGCAAATCAGAATACGGAACTACCTTTTTCTTTCTAATTTTGTGAACTGTAGATGTTATTCAGATGTATTTAATAAGACATCAGCTGTAAAATAAGCAAGATGAAGTTGGTCATTGGTAGATTACCATCATGGATTTATCGAAATCACCTTCGCTATATATGGAACGTTGACTGTCTCTACGAAGTATTTACTAGTTTAGATACTTCTGGTGTATATTTTCCCAAAGATAAATCTCACTGATTATGTTTTGAACGTCAATGATTTTCAGGGTCATTCATGTTATTTTGAGAAAAGGAAGAACTTTCAAATGATTACGACCATGCGGTTATCACTTTAAGTATCATTTAATGAGCCACAAATCATTTAAGCTTCAAAACTGAAAAATCTATACCCTTTATTTGTCAAAAAGCAGAGAAGTAGGATTGTAAGGATTAAATGCTTAAAACAAGTGTTAAACGAATAAAAATCATTATGTTATTGAAAGTAATTCTCATCAGGGTCCATGTAATCAAAATGTGTTGAAACCAAATTCTAAATGATATTTTAAAACATGGCAAAACATTTAGGTGATTTACTATTCAGTAACTCAATGAGAAAGGTGCCAAAACAAAAGGCAGTTCAATGTACTTTTATGGAGCAGATTCAGCAAAAAACACCTTGTTGTCGAAAATACCTACTTCACCCTGAAGTTGAAATAACAATAATATCTATTGTAAACATAGTTATGGTTATAAATTTTAAAAAAAGTAACGATATTTATAGATAAAATAATCTTACCAGGGTCTGATCAACTGCCGTCTTGTACAGGCGTTGTTAACCTTGGTTTTTACATTTACTCCTACGCCAGTATATTGTTTATCCAAAAACTTTCCCTGGAAGTACCCAAAGAGTCATTCAACATATTAGTGTATCTAAAGTCGACTTCTGGAAAAACATGGAATAAATAAACGTGAGGTGTAGATCCTTTCGTCGAATGATGCATTTCTGAAAATAATTAAGGAATCACTTTCAAATGAATAATATGATAAATTATTTATTGTCCGTTGATGTTTACGTGTATAATGTTTATGCTTATTTATATATCTACCTTGGGTGTCAAACATTGTCTCTAGACACGATTTAGACGCACAATAACCAGATTTAAAAGGAGTATACTCGAACGCGTATACGTGCTAGATGTCTGAATATAATTACATATTTAGCATACTATAATAGATTATATTACACCTGTAATTTTGGGTTTCATTTAAATTATTACTTGCAATCTACTACATTAAACAACAGTAAGATTATGACGTCATCGTTTCAGAAAAAATCAGTTCTGTTTATTTAAAGTTGTTACGCAAATCCTCGATCAGTTTGTTGTTTATGGGTTTGTGATGATCGATTGTATGAATGTAAATTTTCCTAAACGCATGTTTATTCCACTAATAGTTTTCCAGTGTATGATAGCCCTTTCATTCCAGCAGGAAGAGTTCAAGTTGGAAAAAGCAGACATGATAGGTAATAAATCAATTTAGTGTAGAATTGATGACAAATGTCATAAGATGTATTGGGAGACGCGAATATACTTTCTGCGATATTCTTCCTACAGAAAAAGTAGTGTCAAGTTGTGTAAAGTCGTCGATTCCCATTGGAACAACAGTAACAATGTCCTTATCTAGATCAAAGAAGATGATTTGGTAAAGCTATACAACGATTTTGTCACTGAAAGAAGTATGTCTTCTAAAATAAAGACAAAAATTTGGCATCTCGTTTCCATAATCACATTCTTTCCATACTTACAGAGCTTTTGAATTCTAACATAAAATTCAAAGAAATATTTCCAGAGGCGTGGCCTACTATCATTTCCGCGATGTCCAATAACTATGATCTGGCCAACCATGAATACATCGAGACTTACTGCGACGGAGAACGAATTTCAGAATTCGCTTCAAGGATCTCAAGTTTCGCAAGAAGTATTTTCTGAATTAATAAAGCGTTATATAAATACATCACATTTTTGATGAAAGCGTTAGAGAAAGGCGATACAGTCTCCGTTAAATATGCTAAAACAAAACAGCTGGCATTATCTGAAAGAGGGATAATGATCGATCTGTTGATTATATCATATGGAGATGCGAGAAATGGTGTAACTGGCAACCTCTTTCCTTTAATCCAATATGTGATCGCGGCAGATTTGCCAAAAGATGACGAGATAAGCCAGGCTATAATTGACTGCGTTGACAACATTCAAACAGTGATCGTACTTTTTTCCAAGGAAAAGGTCGTCAGTGATAAGTCAGGTATAATTTTGATGCATTTTACAATTCGATTTAAAAATTTAAAATCGTTTTATGATATTTAAACCAACTATTTAAAGCCTAATTTTAACCTCTAACATTGAAACATTTTAGATGTTAAATAGACAATAAAAATTTTAACGTATATTATCCCAGATTATTTACATGATCCTTGAAAGATTGTCTACCTTTCTTAGTCATAAGAAGGTTGTGTAGAGAATTCTATGACGTAATGATCGTGTGATATGAATTCCCTTTTACTCCTTTTTGTCTTAAATCTGCAAGGAAAAACTGTTTGATTTTCTTAATCCAATCGTTCACCCGTAATATATTTGAATGGTGATGACGAATACGATTATATGCCTTAAGATGCCCTGCTCAAACTCGTCACATTCACAAATTATATTCCAACACTTGAATTAGTTTTTTATTATATCAAAATGAAAGACACTAATTTTATCATCTCTTATTATTTTCTACATATTTTGCCAGTCAGGTATTTTGGAAATATATTCATACCGATAACACAATATCGGCTCAGAACATGGTTTACTCTTAATTTTAAAAAAGGCTACGCATAATCAAGGTAACGCATTGGAGGATATCAGATCAAATGGCCTACATTCATGATAAATTTCTGGTTTATAATGATCATTTATCAGTTAAAAACTGACTGATAACAAATATATTTTGATATCGACACTTGTCGTGAATAGACTGGCGAGTACAATAGAATTTACTTGGGAATTCTGAGTATGTCTTTTTGTCATAATTCATTTTCATAAACTAATTTTACAATAAAAATCACATTGTATTTTCAATGTTTCAATCCCGGTTTAACCAAATAACTTACATATAGAAACAAAACAGCAAATGAAATACGTTGATGTAAAATACCATGGTATTACATCAATAATAATTCGATATTTCAGTTTTATAATTAAAAGAAATTCTACCCTTTTTGACAGATGACCCAGTCCTTGAATTGATCGAAGAAACAGAGTCGGTCGAAGATGATATACTTCCGGTGGATGAAGATAACCCTCCAAGCGTGGAAGATAAACCTCTGGCAGATGATGTAGAGCCACTCACCTGATAAAACTGATCCAGCTTCGAGACTACTGACCGCTTTGAAAGTTTGATAATGAAATGAATTATAAATTAATGCTTTTGTCTCGTTTGATTTTCGATTCTTATTTCCGACAAGTATCATTCATATGTGAAATTATCATTTGTTGACCCAAAATAATCTTAATCGCCAAATGAATTTGTTTTGAGTTTCTTCATCGTTGTGACCCGTTTTTCATACCAATAATCATTAAATGATTTCATATTTTTATACTTTCACTTTTTATCATTTTCTAAATTCATACTTATTAAAAAATTTCTATATTTGAAAGTTCTTTTAAATATAAAGTATCTATTTTGCTAGAAAAAATAAAATCCGTGGTCATTTTTGTAATTTCTCGTTTTTAATATGACCATTATAAATAAAATTGGTCTTAGAATGCAAGAAATACTTCTATCTAAATAATGGTGAACCAATTATAAATTCTGGAAAATATATACCGAGATATTAATGAAATACTGAGACATCTTGGCTTTTAGGTAGGAATAAATAATCGAAAGCCATTCCAACAAAATTTGGTTCAGATCTGTCTTTATCAAAAGTTTTAAAATGTTTAAAATGCTTTGACGTGTTTTTATGTTCCAAAAAGTACATTCTTAAGGGGTTATTTCACGATATTCAATATTTTAATTAAATACCTGTATACATTTATATATCGGTTAAAAATAAAAAATAACACCAGAATACACGTAAATTGAAATATTGTTTATTTTAATTGGTTGAGAAAAAAAAGCCATAATCACACTTCATTTTATTTTTCACGCAGGCTTATAAGGTTTTTTTATAATCTACTACTTACTTTTATCTCCTTTTTCAAAACAAGATAATTAATTCTACTTGTCATTGATTCTAGTAATATTTCTATGTATTCTTCTGAAATTTCTTCCCAACTTGTCACTGTAGCCTTCCACAACTCATCTGTGCCATAAAATTGTCTACCATTTTTGTAGACTCTAGATGACAATAATGCCAGACGTTTCTTTGATATTTTAATTGTGACTAAGAGCTGACCAATCCAGGAGTTAAATATTGTTCTGAGCGAAGAAGCTCATGGTTGATTTGGATACATAGCATAATCTTGTTGAAACATCGTGTCAGGAAGGATTTCAAAAACGTTTTCAATTAAGATCTGAGAAGCACCAGAATCTATTTTGCCATGTAATCTTATGACTGTTGATTTATAATCATTTGGCACTTTGCCCAAATCATTAATTATCCACCACAAAATTTTCTCTTTAAAACTTATTTACATGCGTTTTCCGTTAATAGCGGGTTCCATCAGGCTTGCCAAGATTAAACTTTTCCTCATATGTATATAATTTATTGTTCCAGTCTATTTAAGAAATAATTTGAGAGCCCAGTTAAGTATTTTGATTTATTTTATTCCGTTAAAAAATTACGCGCGACTCCTAGCTTTTGAATATTTCAGTCAAGATTTATTTAAATAATCTCTCATTGTCTTTTTGCTGACATTCAAGCCGAAACTATACTTAATTTCCTTTGATGTAATTGATTGATCAGCCACTAGTCCCTGAACAACAGCAATTCTGATTAGATGTACAACTCGGCTTTCTCCCACAATTTATCATATTTGTTCTGCCATTTTCTTTGTTGTTTAGAAAAGTGTTGAGCACTTATGCACTTGGTTTAATTTTTTATGAACTTTGCCTTTCATTCCTGTCAAAATATTTAATTATTTTAGCTTTTTCAATGTCATCTAATTATTTCTTTCTTCCCATATTGTAATTAAGCTTTAATAATTTAAACTCTCCATTCGAATACTGAGCGTGTGCGAGTCCTTAAATGAATATTTTCCAGTAATTTTGGCTTTGTTTCTGGTAAATTTAGATATTAACATTGTTATTTAGGTGAGGCCTGTTATTTCTTTATATTCTGATCGTGATGTATAAATTTATTATATGATGTAAATAAGATATAGAATATCGTACAATAATTCATTAAGAATGTACTTCAAGGAAAAATAAAAAAACACGTCAGTACATTTAAAACATTTGTTAAAAGGGCTGGCTATTTTTTTGCCCCACCTAGAAGCCAAGATTTCTCAGTATTACACCAGTTTTCATTCCGAATGGCCGATTTTCGCGCACGCTCGAAATTTTTACTGCACCATATCATTTTTCATCCAGAAAAGTCGAGGATTTCATTAAAAAGCCGATTTTTAAAAATAATAAAATTAATTGAAATGTTCCAGTTGCAATGCTTTTGGCGAAAAACGCATTGATNATCAAATCCAGAATGGCTATTTTTGATGGGAACACTCTTCTGGCCACAGCCTCGGAAGCATTCACTCAGATCTCACGGAGCGACTTTAGAGTTGGATTCGCGAACCAATGCGTTTTGCGTCAAAAGCATTGCAACGGGAACATTTCAGTTAACTTTCAATTATTTTTATTTTTTTTTAAAAATCGGATTTTTTAATGAAATCCTCGACTTTTCTGGATGAAAAATGATACGGTGCAGTAAAAATTTTGAGCGTGCGCGAAAATCGGCCATTCGGATTGCAATATTAGGCTATTCCGAATGAAACATTTCGAGTCATGCGCGAAAATCGGCCATTCGGAATGCAATAATAGGCCATTCGGAATGAAAAATGGTGTAAATAATATCTCTGTATGTATTCTCCAGAATTTAAAATTGGGTGACGACCTATTCTATTTTTTCCCACTATATTTGGTTCTCATTTCATTTATGTTGAATATGTGAATCTGATCCAGAAAATTCATTAGGTTTTTTGACCATGGTAATTGATCTGAAGGAACACCTATGGTTGTTAATTATTAAGATTATGCAGAAAATATATCCTATTTATTGTCTTTTTTTCTTGAGTGTAGACCCTGTTGTTTAATCAACACAAGGAGAGTTATATCAATTGTTACAAATCTAATAACAAACATGTATAAAGTGTTTTTTGTGCATTCATTTGAATCAATTAAATCTGACATTCTTTTTAACAAATCACAACAGGTTATTAAAAATCAGAGATGCCTTTAAATTTTTGATGCTTAATATTGGATTTTTATGATTTCGTGTTTCCAGCATTTGGGGTTCCCCCTAAAATCTCTTGGTTATCTTTGCCCTTTTTGGTCAACATTTATCCATTACAATTAAATCCTAAACAAGCATTCCATATTCATTTTTTGAAATTATTTTTTATTTTATTCAGTCGACCTCATTAAATATCGCCTTAACTGTTATATATTTTTCGTATTCATCGATGTGCTTTATTTTAGCATAATATGCGGGCTGTTCCGCAAAATATACTTCGAATTCGTACATTTGTGCAAACTATTCCACGTGTTTCATTTATTAGTTCTAAATTTAGCCCATAATTGTTTCCATTAAAATGATTGAGAATTTGTAAATTCCATCATTTCCGTTCAACCATGATATTTTTCACTTATCGACCGAAAGCGCATAGGATTTTGATATTAACGGGTTTTAAATGAGGCAGTTCAAGATGTATTCAATATTACCTGTAATATACCTGTTTTATAAAAATTATAGTGTGTCGTTCAGAAAATCATTATAATTTAATCATTGATACATTCAATAAAGATATTAAATTGTCGTGATGAGCAGTCGTTCATGATTTTTTGCAAAAATAACAATAGGCTTGATTCGAAAATGCTGATTTGGATAATTCTCTCATTATCAGAGTTAATAATTATAGGAAATGTAAACAATAGCTTATCAAAAAATTTGGCATTTATCTTACCTCCTAATTATCTGGAGGTTTTGTAAATATATATTTGTTAAAATGCTTATCAACATCGATTAAATATGCAAATAGGATTGAATTTCCTTCATAATTTTTCATACGTATGATATTTATTTATAGAATTGGAAAATTGATGAGCGTATGCTTGAATATTATCAATAAAATCTCTGCTTATAGACCAATAAGATCATCGGTTTGCACTCATTATTTATATTACAATTTAAGCTTGCGACTTATACTGTCTGTGCCGTTATTTCACATTTTACTAACACAAAAATTATTCGCATAAATTTCTTCCACTTCATCAGGAAAAAATAAAATTTGATATTGTGTTTTTAAGGTCGTACATAGATGTCTTTTAGGGCTTAAATGACGCATATTTGATAAGATGTTTGTTCTTTGAAAAGTAAAATGCCACAAAATCGTAAAATTAGTTTTTAATAATGAAAGGCTCAGACATGAATGTATGCTGGTCCATAATAAAACACTTCCTCAAACAAGAAACCGCTCTGTCTGATTCTGATGTAGAATAGGTTTTAAAAGATATAGTAGATAATTAAGAACATATGCCACTACAATCTCTTAATATTATTTTTCTTGGAAAAATAGTTTTACCTCGTTCCATATTCCAACAATTCAAGTTGATGTTACCAGTTTTGAATAAGTGGAATATTGTATCAATCTTTGTCTCATTTTTTGGGCATTTACAGAACTATATTTAACTCTTATCTCCTGAGATACATTAAATACTACTGTGGATCACAATCTATGTTAGCGAAACATTTCTAAAAAGTAAAATTATGTTTTAAACCACACAAAATAAATACAGAAATAATATTTCATTTTATTGAAGCCCCTAACAATCAGGGTACTCCGGTAAAATCCATAAAAAGTTAAATTTTAAACTTTTGTACTTTCCAATATTCGACTTCAATGTTGCAACGGTGTAAAATTTATATATCAATATCTTTATGCATAAAGCTATGATTCTCTTAATTAAACTTAATGTGTCGTCGAGGTGCATAATTTATGTGCTAATTTTTTAGCTATTACTCAGCAAAAAGACTCATAATTTACTAAAACGTGCTTGTCTCAGATTATGTCGACATTAAATTTATCGTTTTAATAATCTATAAGTTCTTTTGCAAATTTGGAACCAAGCGGAAATTCAAAGACCGATGTATGAACATGGCTTATTTCCGAAATAATCAGATGCTATGAAGTCACAGTTCTGACTGATCTGAACAGTAATTTTATAAAATGAAACGCTCATTCCATGAAAATTGATAGATTAAGCGGATTCGTGGAATAATCTACTACTAAATTAGTGTGTGTTTATTAACATTGAGGCTTCTTCTCAACCTAACTTGTAATTAAAGGCAGGCTCAGCTCTAAAATTAAACATTTTTATCACAGAACAGCAAATACTTTCGAGCTCAAAATAATACATATTTTTAAATGTCTAAGATTCTGAATTTTCAGATATATATTTATAAAACATTTAAAGATAAATGAAAATAATTAAAAAAGTAGTTTTTTGGAGAAGAGGAGTAGAGAAGAGTAAGAATTTTGAGTGCGCTATGAAAATTATAAATAGGTATGATTAAGCCATAAAAGGTTGAAAACCACATTTTTAAATCCCACATTTTGAGAGATTAATTTCATTGGCATAAATCGAATTTTTGTATCTGTTATCGCGTAAACCTCGACAGCTTTGCCATAAAATCGCACATAAAGTGATATCAATATCACTCCACGATTTAAAAATATTTAGATCTAACAAACTACTCATGTTATGGTCATGAATTCTCATCAGGGAATATGTAATTATGAATTCGGGAAATTTGTTGATATAGAATCCTTATGCCGTTTAAATACAAAACAAATATTTAAAGGTGTTACTATTCATTAATTCAATGTCACAGATGATAAGAATGAGGCAGAACAATGTATATTTGAAGGGATGTCTTCGCAAAAAGTACCATTTTGTTGAGGATATATATTTCACCCGTAGGTTACTACAAAAAATATTTTGTTAACGAAATGATCATACTCTCACCTGATACACGCTAAGTTAACAGTAGTTAGTTTTGTTACATTCATGACTGTCCATTATTAGAAAAAAACAAATATTATTGACAGTTTCCAAATCGTAAACCAATTCACCAATGTAGTTGATGTCAATTATTTGGTACAAAAATTATGATAACAAAATGGGTTTTGTTCTGTTTTTGAATCATACTTTATTGATAATAGTATAGGTGTCAGTTCAAAATGTACATTTCTAAAGATTATGTTTATCTTTGAGTGTTTGAGTAAACTATGTGACTTTGTTGTTTATTTCATCAGTCCGTCTTGTCAAGATATCTTCTTGATAAGTTTTGAACTCACACTAGCCTGATGTGATCGGATTAAGCTCGAAAGAATATACATATTACAACCCCAAAACGTTTTATATATTTAGGATATTACAATTGATTCAATCTCATTAATAATATTGATTTACATCTAAATTCATTTCTGTGTCCATACTACATCAATCAATAATAGGATTATTGCGTCATCATTTCAAGATAGTTCGTAGTGCATCATTTAAGTCTACAACGATAATTAGCGACTAATATTTTGTTTATAGCTAGTAGTGCAGTTTGTGTGACGCATATGATCTTGAAAACAATATACATTTCTCTGATATTAATTCAGGCAACTTTTGGGCATCTACTCCTAACACAGGAATTTCAAGTATCTGGGAGAGACATGACTGCAGAACACCAAATCGGAGTAGAATCAATGATAGAGTTGATAATATGCATCAATGAACATAAATCTAATGTCTGTGATAATCCATCTCTTGAAGTTATGACTGGTTGTATTCCTTTATTAGTTAAGAAAGGAACAGATGTATAAATTTCCTCATTTAGATCAAAATACAAGATGTTGAAAAATTACACAAATATTTGACTTCGGAACGAGGTATTTTCTTTAAAACAAAGACCTGAATCGTTTACCCTGCCTCCATGGTGATATTGTGGAGTCTCTTTCAGGATATATGAATAAGTACAAGGAATTCAGCATCATATTTATGAAAGAATGGCCTGAAATTCTTAGATCAGTGCATAGGAAATACAATATGTATGATCATGAACTCGTTGACTCATACTGTTATGCCCAGCGAATATCAGAGGAGAGTTCACAGATTTTATTTATCACGAGATGTAATTTCTGAATTAATATAGTCATTTATTATTACATAGATAAAATGATTGAATCGAAGACAATAGACGCTCAAGACTCAAATGAATATTATGCAAACGCACTAGTTCTAATCAAAAATCTTGTCGAGTTGTTGATTACGACATATGGAGATGGTCCATGCTGTAAAATTGGAGATGTCTATCCTTTTTTCCGTAATGTGATCGAATTCTATTTGCCGAAAGACGATAAAATTAGCCATGCTGCTTTATGGTTTATTGATACAGTACAAGAACAGATAACCCATGATTGTTATGATGGGAAACATTCAACAGTAGAATGTATGATTTCTATTCGCCAAAAACAAATTCACATTCACGTTTTTAACCATATGAAACATTTGGATGTTTCTGAACGACGTATTTTCATGGTTAAATTAATTCTTATTTTAATAGAAGTTTGAATCTCTGTCCATTGTTTAGATTTTAATCATCATATTGGTTTTGTAAAAGCTGCACACGAGATCGCACAATGCTACTAATATTTCTCTTATTCACTATTTCAATTATATTTCATGATGTTCCATCAAAAAATATATTTTTATTTCATTTAATCTATAGAAAACATGATCGACTTTAATGAAACCACTACCTTGTCATTTTATTTATCCGTTTACAGGCCTGCGACAAAGTAGCCGCGTCCCATATTTCTCTCGTTTATCTTTCATTTTGAATGCGATTCCCAAATAGGGATCACGCGCAATCCGATATTTTATTGTAAATCAGGAATCCATGATTTGAAAGTAACTGTTCTATCATTGTTTTATAAAATAGGAATGTGGCTTAATGTTAAATTCAGGATATATTCTAAAATATATGGAACTCATTTCTTCGAGATGCAATAATTTATTTGAATTACCATTTCAACTAAATCAATTAATTGGATGAAGAGATGCCATCGTTATCACATCTAATCCCTTTTAGTCTAAGATCTGGCGTTTTGTCTAATTGGTTTATCAAATATTTCATAAAACTCTCAGAAATTCAATATTTTGTAATAACAGATTAGATTGGCTTCTTATGCGCTTTAATTTTGTTGTTCGCTGTGTGTCATACTTGTGGATTAATTAAATATGTGAATTCAAAGACGGCTCGGATTTTATAGTTCTCAAGTCACATGCAATTAGAATCTAAAGATATATTTAAGCCAGACGTAAATTTTTGTGGTATAAATATCATGCAGTTGGTCTAACTTAAACGATACGATAGCCATATTGAATTATAATTGTGCCCATCGACATGAATTAATTGAGGGTCTAAAAGAGTTAAACTTACTAATGAAGGCTTATGAAGTATAATTCTTAAATTTCATAAGATTATCCATCATTAATATCATGTTTGATATATGTTTATTTTGTTTCGTCGTTGTTTTCAATCATTTAGAATTTACACAACTTTTTTTCGAAATTTCCCTAACCTAAAAATGGTTAATATTCTAGTTAATAACAATCATGGCCTGATATGCTTTGTGTCGAACCACTTTCATGTAACAAAAACATTTTTCGATTTGCCAAAAGTTTATTTCATATTTATGGTACATTTTTATCGAGATATTACCTGATATATCTTCAATTATTTGAACAGTACGACTACCAAAAATACTTCAATTTCATTTTATTTTTCTCAGTGACGTCATCTCGGTTCACAAATAAATAATGCTTTGGATTTAACTATTTTTCATGGAAAACATAGAAATGAATTTCGTTTGCTGAAATGAGTATTAAACTGATTGTCTTTCAACGATCACTCGTCATGTTGATTTGATCCTCAGCCGGGAATATTTATTTAAAACTAAATTTGTGATGTTTTTCATTGAAAATTATAAAAACCTAAATGATAATATCATTCATAATCATTGATAATTTATTCAATATTTATGTTTGATAATTTTTAGCAATTTTCAACCATTTCGTTGGTGACCCACTTAAAAAATTGATCGAAAGAACTGGATCCAGCAACGTCGATAAAAAGAAGACCACCTCAACTGATTAAAGCTCAGAGACAGAAATCCAGACGACATAGATTTTAAAAATTTTATGAATTAAAACATCGTTGTCTCATTTGATTTTCGAGTTTACGTTAGGATGCTGCACGTGATCGATACAGAGATGCAGTGACCAACTGTTAGATGGCCTATTATTGGGGCCGTTTATTTGATTTTATTTAAATTGATATTCATTTGTTACTTATCTAAACGGTTCGTTTCCAACATTCTATTTTCATCGATAAAGATTGTTTTAATGAATATATCAAAATTGGTTAATGATGTATATTTCAAGAATGGAAAATGTAAAATATACTTTGAAATTCAAAAATACTGGATAATTATCTCTAATTAAAAAACAACGAATTGGGAAATAATAAAGAATCAAATCTTTTAAAATCAAATGAATCAAAAACAAGTCATTCTAGTGGAATAGAGTGGTATCACATTTATATATAATATACACAATTTCCCGTTCAAGCTGTCTGACTTTCCGATGCGGATAGTCAAAAGTTCTTTATTTTGTATTTATATGACAAAAAAGTAAATGCAATTACATAATGATTCTATATTTTAGGGTGTTGAAAATATGTGTTTAAATTTTCTAGTCTAATATGAGCAGTCGTTTACTAAGATTGGCCTGAGTATAACAGCCATAATCTCTCTCACATTTGTCCTTTACTTTCAAAAAATGAAAAAACACGATGGTGAACTTTTGAGTATCCCCTTGGAAAGTCGGGCATCTTGAACGGGAAATGGTGTATGTTCTCCCATTGGATCTAATTGTGGTTTAAACCCTACCTCTTTCTGTGGTCAAAATTATTATTTTTAGGATATCTTATCACAGTTATTCTCTTCAGATCATAAGTAGATTGTTTTTGCAATTCTTAAATTGGCCATTAAAAATATCAAAAAGAAGGTTTGGAGAACATTAAACATTATTGAAAGCTAGTGTTTGATTGGAGAATTTTCGTATTCGATGTTGCCTTTCTTCTCAAATCCATATAAATATTCCCCCGCCTGATAAAACCAACTATTTTATCCCACAAAAGCATCGTTAAAGGGTTATATACACGCCTTCAAATTAAACATCTCTCGTTTTAGAACTCCTAGATAACTCTGCTTATTTGGGTTTCTTTATAGTTTCATAATTCATAAGAATTGCAAATGGCAGTTCGATTTCCTTTATTTGAAATTCTAGGGGTAAATTTTTGAACTTGATCCCTACTCACAACATTTTTTTATGATAAATATTATGTAAAATCACAAAAAATCATTGTTCGTTTAACGCCTTTTAGTTCTTAATTTTATTTAGGAATTTATAGAGACGAACCGTATAATCATAATTTTAATCTTGAGGTCGATTTTTCATGAGTATTTTGTCATATAACAGTCAGGAACGTATTAAAATCGTTTCTCACCTCGTGTACATACGATCGCTTTGTAGAGAATGCACTATACCCTGTAAATTGTACCCATTCATCAAAATTATTGATCTTAGCATCACTTCATTTCTTTATTCATGATTCCAGACTTCATAATACAGTTATAATCGTCGTAGTTGTTAGCTTTTTGAAGGTTTTAAAAGCTTCTCTATCTTGCATCATTTGATCTTGGAGGATCTACCACAATATACTTGTTTTTTACATCCGTCTTTGGAGGTTATAAAACCTGCACCAGTATAATTACTGAACGGACTTTACATTGACTGCAATGGAGATGTTTTCGGCGCGTGGCTGTTGCTTTTAAAGGGTCGCATTCCTGATAGGCAGCCGTCTACACACACAAACTTGAGTGATGCAATATTCACAACAATTTACTTGTCACATCATTTTTTCTTAAATCTCCTGTCTCAAAGACAATACAAAACCAACGATTAAATCTTAGATGAAATTGTACTCCTGTTCTAAAAATACTTCAAATGGAGTCGTTCACCAGTTCCTAATTACTTAAAACAATGGATTCATTTATAAATCGTTGAAAGAGATCAATTCTTTGCAATTTAACCAATTAATTCTTTGTTAAGAATGCTTTATTACGATTGGTGGTGTTGTATTTCATCATATTTCTGTTCACGCAACCCTCTCAAACAGACAACGTTACCAATGACTCGTAAAACACACGATGAAGCATTAATGTAACTTCGATACGGCATTGGAATTCACAGGATCAATAGATAATATCTTTCCGAATGGCAATGTTTTTTTTTGGTTTTAGTTGTGTGGCTAATTAGCACACGGTTGACAGTTATTTAACCCTTGAAACATAGATTATAAATCCTAAAAATTCCAAGCTATACACCACATGGCAAAATACACGTCGATAATCATAAAACATATTTCGATGTGTGGGAGATCGATTTCGCATATCTACAAGCCACAACTGATTAAAGAATAAGTATATAAAGTCCGGAGCATCTCATTTCTCAAAATGAATAGAACTAGGGCCCTGAATTGTAGATTTACAGACTTCACCATGCAACTTATTATTCCACATTTATCGATTTAACAATTCAAAACAAATTCTTATAGATAAATGAACATCATATGAGTATCAAACATTCCAGACTCTGTGTAACTGGATGAACTTTGAAATATAGAGATAAAATCCTGATTCCGATGTCAAAATCGATGCATGGTTGACGGAACCAACCACATAATTAACGAGAAGTTTTGAAGTTCAGTAGAAACAGACAAGTATACATGAGATGAGAATCTGGTAAAAATATTTGTTTCATTAAAGGGCTCAACAAATTGAACTACTGAAAACTTAGGGGCTCGGGTAGGTGAGATTAGGATCTCTCCTATATGTAATTCTATCGATTACAAACTTAACAAAAGTGGTAATCATCACATTATTTAAGATACGTTCAAGAACATGAATATTTTATTAAAATAAGCCTTCAATGTGGCTGAAAGTAGTTAAAAATCAGCAGATAAAACCGAGAGATTTTTCATGATAATATCTGTGATAAAACATTCCAAATGAGATTGATATTTTCATACCCAACAGGGATTAAATTAGTCATAAAATTTGGCAAATGTTCAAATCTACAGAGTAGAATCTCTCATTAGACATAACTCAAGAACTGTACCATCCTTATGTGATAAAAAGTGTTAATCATGATCATTTATACAGGTTTATACATTCGAACGAAAACCTTGTATCATCATTATCATCCGAACCGAAACTTCCATGAAACGAACGTGATTTTTTCAATATCTACGACTCTTCTTTTGATGGGGGACATACGTCACATATGTCTTCAGTTCCGGCGAATCCCACAACGGTAATACAGTCCTAGATGTTGACTGAAATAGGATTTGAGTGCTTACATATTGATTCTAACACCATCCCTTGATATTTAAGGGTACAAGAATGGTTAATTAGGATTTGATACTTGAAGATATCGTGATATTCTAACAATTAAGATATATACGGTGGATTCAAAACAATATATTTCTATGCGCAGTTTTAAATAGCTCTAGAGATGAGGCCGAATTAAGAAATATCACGACTTTCAGAGGATCGATACTGTTCGTTTTTATTCTTCCTAACACACATTACCATTCAGGTAATATGTATGCTTTTGAGCTAAATTTCAGATACTCTTATTATATTTTTTAAATTCTCAAATCAGCCAAACTCGTTTCTCTTTAAATTCAGAACATCATATAAAAATAAGTACATGTTAAAATTAAATTTTTTGTTCTGTTAAAGATGCATTTTGAGTGGTACTAGGTTCAAAAATTCGTAACCTAATCTGTATAAAGAGGGTGGACTCGAAAAAACTTGTTGGCATTTTTGCAAGCAGATAAGAATGAGAAATATTGACAAAAGGTATCTGCAGTATTTTATGAATGTATTCTTCGAATTGCGTACTTTTGATATCATGATCCAATCAGAGTTATTTATTACAAAGACCAGAATTCATAATGTATTTAAAGTGATATTTGAAATCAAAAAACCCATGTTTATAAGCATTTCAATGAATTTTCACTTTATGTAAATATTAATTATTATGTAATGTAAATATTACGAATCCAAATAAAACGGACAAACCAATGACCCTGTTTTCATTCATAATGAACAGTTTCTATGAATTTTTGTTTGAATTTTCAGCAATATTATGGGGAAATTCCTTTCATATGATATTTTTTTAATTTTTAATAATATGTGGGGCTATTGAAAATAAGAAAGCATGTTCAACTATGATAAGTAGGTGTGGTGCCACCCCCACTAATCGTAGGAGATCGGAGATAGCCTGCGGATCAGAAGGCGATTCATATGAGAGACTAATCTAATTAGAACTTATTCTTATTTTAATGAATTTCGAGAAATATTTGAATGAAGGCCACACACGGGAACCGGATCAATGGAGTGGGGGTCTAAGACCCCAGAGTCGGTCAGTATATACACTATACACGTAACGGGCTCTATCCCGCGGGGGTACATCACCAGGGACTCATAATATCAGAATCATTGCCTTTGGGACGTTAGAATTGATACATGTGCGGATAATATATTGCACCAATCTGAAGTGAATGGTGAAAAAGTTACAATATTAATGAAAGTATTCCAATTAATTAACAATTTATTTGTTTCCCTCATTCTTCTGCATAGACATTAAAATCAATCAGGAATCGTGATGCCAATCAATGGAGGACCCTGCTTTAATTGAATAAAATGATTTTTGCGTTAATTTGAGATTATTCCATGTTTTGAAACATACCGAATCTCATTTTGTCGAACGAAATTGCCAACTTTCTATTACCAAAAGGGTTGAAGAAAACCAAAACTGGAAGAGAGTGACGTCATTCGGAAACTCTGAATCACTGGCTTTTTCTCAATTAAATCTGTCTGAACCTTAGTTTTTTGGTCATAATTTAAAGTTATTAAAGTTTTAGAATTTTTCAAGTAAACCATAATATAATTAGTTTCTCTTCTCTGTGACTGGATAAGTATTACTCGAAAAAAATTATCAAATAATTTATTGTCAGATTTTGAAAACTCATTCTATGATTTTAATCTGGATTGAGGACTCTGAAGATTTCATCCATGATTTAAAGATGGTAAAGTGAGTCTACAAAAATGAACTTTTAAATCTAGAAGTAATCAATTATCCTCTGCCAAAATTAATTTCATTTTCAACCGTTAAGGACGTGTTTGAATCTTAATGAGCGTTAGAATTGAGAAAACAAAAATAAATGAAGTCCAAGCTTTCAGGCACACACTACCAAGTGGTTTTACTTGAACTTCAGAAACCTCGTTATTCACGACATCAAATTCAGTGATTTAATATAAAACGAAGAGCGATTTACGTGGAAATCAGTTCCTTTTAGTAAATAAAGTTTTGGTCGTGAAACTCCCATATCAACCATGCAAATGATTAATTTGAGACCCGTTTCAAAACACCATTAAAAACATTGAATTTAAGAACAAAAATTTCAAGTTTGTAAAGAGATTATAAAATAACTGTGAATTCGGTTGAATTTCGGTGTATAACATACAAGGGTTTCATCCTAAATCGAACCGATCTCATTGTAAATCGCACGTCAGTTATAAGTAGGTAATTTTTACTATAATGACAAAATATTGTTTGCTGGCTTTTTCAACATTAAACACGCATACATCTTTCCCGTTTCGCATAATTTGAAGAAATATGATAAATTAACATAATTCATACAAAATTCGTGAATTCGTTCGTACAATTACAGCGTTTCATTACATCAAAAATTATCTCATTCATTTATTTTGGAATTGGTAGAAATGGCCAGATCCTCAGCTGCTTCTTTGCTTGATGCACTATTTACACCAAATCGAACTTTAAAATCTTTGTAATGCTGTCGGCAATGTTCTTGTCTTGGCTGATTTTTTCGGGGTAATTTTCTAGAATATCGTTTATGAACCCCCTTTCAATTTTTAAACGTTTTCCGAAACCAGTTACTTCCGCAGCATTCATGACATGCAACAAGTGACCACAGCCTTTGACATACAAGACCGCCCTTTGTGATAAGATGACTTCAATGCAATCTATATCTCCAACAAGATACTTTTAACAATTCGGTGGACGTGAGAATTGTACAAACGCACAACAATCGAGTTTGTTTCTGGCCTCTTTTTGCATATCTCGATAACGTCTCATTTACTGAAGTGTACGGACGCGTGAACAGTTCGACTAATACTTTGTGACATTCGTTAAAGGTGGATTCCTCTTGAGACAACAAGCCGTTAGATGCCATAGAAATTAACCTTCCAACTTGAATTGATTCCAAAACTTCGTCGTATTGATACTTTAATATTCTGACATTAGACCAAAAAAACTCCTGAAAAAGTTTCATGATGCGTTCTACAAGACGAGGGTGGTGGTTCGAGTCTTCGTTAGATAGAGAATCGCAGGCATGTTCAAAAATAACCTATTTGTACATTTTTGGTACCTTGCAATACTTGAGAAACCAGTCCAACTCACGTATATCACTCTCATAGAACTCGATAAAAGAAAGGAATGGGCGGATAAAACATGGATAACCGAGATTCTGATAGTACTTTAGAAGCTTTGGTTAAATTTTATTCACTTTATTAGCTATTTTTTCATGATCGAAACACAAGCCTTTTGAAACATACACAATGTAATGTAAAACATCACAACTTTTATCACAGATTTTCTCAGAGTCATCAAAATGATCAATCACTTTAAAACATAGATCGAATGCCTATCATAAAATCACCATACCTTCTCAACGATCGGTAAATGTTCATCCCCACAACTAATGTCATACAGCCCATTCGTGACGATTGCGAATGCTGTCATAATATAAAGCGCAAAGCGCGCGGAATCGTCCCTGTTTGTGTTTTTTGACATATCCTAGTGAGTTCAAACTTACTTCAAGGAGTACTTTTGAGTAGAAGTTTACGAAGTCTTCAACGTAAAAGATTGTTTCATCCTCAAAATAGAGATTTAACATCACGCTCTCCATTAATTTTGCAAGCCTCTCGACCGTTTCAAGGTCGCGACAGAAAACTATCACATTGTTGAGAAACTGTTCAAAACTACTTTTACATGAAAATCAGAATGAATAGCTTGCAACGATTCGACGTTACATTCTCTTTCTATTTCGATCAAGTTCGAGACAGTCTCTGGAACTGTGGCCAACCATTTGTAGATTGGATCAAAGGGGATCGGTGGCCCATTAGAAAACATTTCCTCATCATTAAAATGATCAATGACTTCCCTCAAAAATTTGCAGCACGCCTCGATCAAAAACGTTGGCGTGTCGGGTGGGAAATCGCCAATCATCTCCATAACCTCATTTAAATGAACAGGAAATTGAGGGCTTTCTAGCATTGAAGAAATAAAAAATATGCAGGACTCTATCCTAGCGTAATCGTAAGGACCAATGCCAATAACTGACACAGCGTGTTTCAAGTAAGGCGCAATTGGAATAAATTCGAACAGTGTTTTCAGACAATCTTTCATGTTTTCCCGAGCGTCTACAATGAATGTATTTTCCTGACAGCTCCGATATTCGGCCTGGTTAAAAACGATAAGTACCATCATTGGGGCATATAAAAGTAAAACTTCGAAGGTTTGATTAACGAAAATTGAGCCATATTTTTCGACAAACGATTTAAACTTGTGGTTGTCCGACAAATCTAAATAATCATCGAAATCAATCCAAAATCCAGTGATTTCGTAGTGAAACTAATTAGGAAAAGGCTACATATATGTTTTTAAATTGACCAATATACGATAACTCATCCATAAATGAAAAATCGGTATCCTAAATTCAGAAGTGTGGCAAACCTCGAGGCAACTGATGTAGTAATCGAAAAATTTATGTGCTAGTCTAGCCAAAATGCGTGTAATTAATTTGGTTCTGGATTATTAACTCCATACTTGTATTCACCAGCCTGTTGAGAACCTGTATCAACAAATTTTCGTAAATCTCTAGCCAAAGAAGAAAAAAATCTGTAATGTTTTTCTGTTTCTCCCTCACTGCTCATCTGATAAAACAATTTCAAACCTCAAACCCTTTAATGCATGTTTTAATGAAGCTTAAGCAATCATATATTAAATCATCCATTTCTCCATCATTCTTTTGTAAAATATTGACTATCGCTAAAAAATTCTTGCACTCAAGAAAGCTTTTAATTGGCATTAGACGTGCTTTGAGTCGACAAACCTCAATTATCTCGCCTAAAAAAGCATCCTCTCTGAAAACATCCATGAAATCAGACAGGAATTAGTGAAAATTTACAATCGTTTTGTCCATGGACTCGCTTTCATCCAATATTTTTGATCGGAAGTAGGTATATTCTGGATCGTCGAATATTTTGCGGTCAACTAACAGCTCTCTCATGAAAATTATAGCAGTCTCTTGCGGATATAAATCGTCGATCGAATCGCCACAACCATTCGACGGTTGGGCCATAACTGAAATGATATCATTTATCATTTTCGAAAGAGAAATGTTCCAAACCTTGATTTTTATGAATAAAGTGGCAAAAACAATGCATACCTATCGGAATCGGACTTACTTGTTTAGCTACGTCACAATTTGGTGATTTTTTGAGGAATTCGAGAAGAAAATTATAAATTTTCTGTTAGTTGCCATATTTACCTTGGCCCCCCTGAGATTCAGACGAGAAGATGTTTTTTTGATCTCATAATTGACTAATTACCTTGTTTTCAATGACTTTCACCGAATGTAGTTGAACATCATCATCAATCGCGCTCTTGAGGATTTCATAGCATATGTCCAATGCTTGTTCCTAAATTGGTGATGAAATTTACAGAATCCTGAAATTTTTCCATCCACTCAAGCCCGAGCCTCTGCTCATCTCCTTCCGGCCCTGTAACTCGCTTGACGTTCAATGCAAAATCTTGAACAATCTGGCCCGATTCCATCAACTTAATCACTGCTGATTGCGCGTGTTCTGGGTGGATGAATGTTTATTATCGTTTTATTCGATATTTAATAAAACTATAATCTGTATTAACATTGTATAATCAAATTTGAGTACATATCTTATCATTGATACTGTTGTGGATAGTATTAATCCAGTGTTTGGTTTCTCAGACAATATTTTGTTGAATCATTAATATATCGATTCTTTATTTATAGGCCAATTCTTTTTTTTCAGAATCCGTACTCCATATTCCTTATGATTATATATGATTCAACGCCAATATACTTGTCACCAATTATTTTACTTGATAATCCAAAAATAATCCTGCGATTACGTCACAGCATCTGATATTTAACACATTATTTCGTGCTTAGTTTATCATGTCCACGTTGTGATGCTTTGTGGATATTGCTTAACGTTTTTGCCAATCCATAATAAATAAAAGATCCTTTTCTGCATTCAGGCTTTCGTGATAAGTATTCACAATGGTCAGCCCAGAATGTTCTCTCATCTATCAGCCAGATAACTTTAATTCTTGATTGCGATTGAGGGTTCACACAAAATTAAAGTAACCTAGGCGTGTCCTATGGTCATCGCTATCGGACGTAAATGATGCTTTTAATTAGTTTCCAAAATAGTCGAATTTGTATGAATAAGGGGCTGACGTTGTTTTGAAAATAGATAGTTAGCATACATATTATGTTGGATGCATTTTTATCGAAAAAATCTCCAAAATGTATATTTGGCTTGTCTCGGTTTTTTGTGTGAACATTCACAAGCAATCATCAGCAGGCATTTGCATACGGAAACTTTACATCATCCAGATAACTTTATTTCATCCTATAATGATTGGAGATAACCCCATTCTTATGAAAACGAAGGTCCTCTCTTGAGAACATATTTCAATAACTTAGTTAGAGCATTTTCGTAGAATCCTTAAGGTTTTGACCCCCGAAAGCAGATGTTTAACAACGCTCGAAGCATTACAAAGGCAATAGATCAATCAAACGACCTAGTGTAGATTGGAGACTGATTAAACACCCGAAAATGTCATTATGCTTCGGATCCATAAAACATATATTGTAAATAAGCACATTTTGTTAATGTAAGCGATTCTTATTTATGATTCAGTTTGTTGTCTTTTTGGATTTTTCAAATTGTTTCTCAAGTCTCAATGAATATCGGTCTATGTTTCTACCATATTTCAAAGATATAAAATAGAAAAGAAGTTGTGAGTGAGCATGTCAAATAATGCTGCAATTTTCTTGTTCCTTGTTGTTTCTTCTCCGTTCCTTTATTATTCCCATCATTCTGGAGGTCAAATTCTTAAATTAATTTTCATATCCACGTCTGTGTGTCACTTCATCAATTAGAAGAAACATTCAACACTAGCACCACTGCCATCCATAATAGTATTCAAGTTCGTTGAATATTGTGATAATAAGTACCTTATAATGTGTTGAGAATGTACATTGAAAGGACGTAATCATCTGGAATCTAGGAGCCACGTATACTTTGTCAATTTTATTGGATGAATCCGGAGCGAGACCAGGGCTGTCGTTTGTTACCTTTATTGTCTTTAAGGCAAATATTATCATGTCCACTGCTTGAAATATTATTAAAAAAACGGAAGACGGCCAAGTAATTCAGAAAAGTTGCGAATGGAGGCTTATCAGAGTTATTTAGAACACTTTACGGTTTATGAGAATGATGTTTGACCTGATTCGTGGGTCCAATTCTCGGTTAAATCTACCAAACTAAAAAACTCCGTGATTTTCTCATAGGCTGATTTTATTCCATGGAGGAGTCATACCTCATATTCATGTATCTAAGGAATAAAAGTGATTCATGCGTCGGATAGGTTATATGATTATAAAAATTTCTTTTCATTGATAGAACCAGAAATGGATGTATTTAATACGCGTTGAAACCAGTGACTTTTCAACGAGCCTTTCGAAAAAAATTTGCTTGGTATTTTTTTAAATCTTTTTCAATGGTTGTAAATCTAGTTTTGCTCATTACTTTTTTGACTGTAAACATCTACTTACAACACGCATACAACCGCTTGGGAGTCTTCAATACCGTAGTCTGAAAAATAAATATCGTTCATAAATTTTATTGCGATGGGAAAGGTGCAGTTCGAAACTAGATTTATAATCACTAGAGAACCAAAATTGATTCAGTTCAATTTCAATCACGGGTTTAGTTAAATAATTCTATCACTCACTAGAGATGTTTCTCAATTACAGAGCCTGTAAATTGTTATTTATTTCCAGTCAAAATGTTCAATAGAATGTGCGGGGTAAATAGATGCTTAAAAAATATGATTTGGGGACAACGTAGCAATGAAGATGATACAGGATTGAGAACCCAAAGGAGCATTATTTCTGTGGATCATCTCCATAAATCAGACGTTTTGTAGTATATGAGCCAAATTTTGATTGATACTAAATGACTCCCGAATTCTAAATAAAATCGATGATTGCACATCTTGGTGCTTGCATCCTTGATAAATCGAATAGTCCCATCGAACGCAAAAAAAGAGATAAGAAGATTTCAATTATTCTACTGACATAAATAGAGGGAAAAATATGGGAAAAAACTCAGTATTGATAAACGGTTGGGTGATCGATTTGACTTTGGACATGTGTGGTTCTTTATTTGGTTTTCTATTGAATTGAATTGCTACCAGTCACATTTTGGGTTCTACCCATACATTTATTTAAACAAATAAAATAAGGTGAGGTGATGATAAAATCAATGGAATTCGTGGTTGACGTGTTAAACAAAAACTTGACATTATCATTTCTAAACTTGGTTTGACGTTTTCAGTATTTTTCTATCTATTCAGATCTGATTTTTAATCGCTTTCCCAATCAAACACGAATTAACAAATTCTGACCTGGGCTGTTTCCTGTTCCCAAAGAGGAGGTTCTGAACTCTGAGCATTTTCATACTTATCCAAAAAGAGGCCTCTCGAAAGAAAACATTGACCTGGTGGCCATTTAGACCAAATAGGACGACAAACTGTACATTTTTATCACCGCCCTTTTGGAACCCACATGCAGATAAGATAATAACCATTCATACAACGCGATACCCCAAAAATGGCCAAATTATTGACATTGCGCTGGTAATCTATTTTCATCTAATTGGAAACTAACCGCAGTAAAATGAATTCTTTACTGAATTAGTAACAGAAATTGATACCAAATTACTCGAGAGTATTTGGGAGTCTTGATTTTGAATTAACATGGGGATAAACGTCTCGTAACGTTTTCCCGTGTGAACATATGAAATCAACTTTCGACCCCTTAGGGACAAAAATTTTTGAATGAAACGGTGGGAATCTGTTGATGAACGTGCACTAGAAAGAAATTGACCCTTGATTAGATGTTAGTTTTAAATGTCCAAGAGTGTCTAAAAATTCGTTAAAATACATACACCAGGGAAATTTCAGCGAACATTATCAGACAGATGTACTTTATTATTAGCCTGAATATCATTTAAGACATTCCACAATATTAGTTGGCACGCGTAACTTCAGGTCAATTATATATTTTCGTTTTGAGACATCTAAGAAATGTTCTTATTACCACAAGCAACAGTGTCCCTCCAATCAGTTGAGTTCAAGTTAAATGGTGGAAAAATTTATAAGCATCGGTCAAATGGAAGCATAAATCCATCAAATGATAATTCGATAAAATTGAGGTCGAATGTGTGATCTTTACAGATTGGTGTCTGATGATAATAATTGATAGTTTCAGAACTGGCATGGGTCTTGTAGGTCATTTATAACGATCAATTGTATGAAATCGTATAAATTATTGAACGATGATATAAATCCACTTCTGTTTCACCTTGAAATATCAGGAGAGGGCAGGTTCCCTAGAGAGATTGATGAAAACCGTTTGATCTGAAAAATGGTCTGAGAGTACACACTAATCAACGCCAAAAACTTGGAAAATAGCTATATCAGCAAATTTTACTGTAATTTAGGCGTCTTTCAAAATTTGGAAAAATCATAGCACTTGTTTTAATTCAGAATACGAAAAGATATAAGTAAACCATGTAAGACCCCAAAATTAATGTTTATCGAGATAATAAAACATTTTTTTACAAGGAGTCTCTTCATACATAAAAAAATTCCCCTGCTAGGTCTATTCTCGAAGGTTAAGAAACAAGAATTTATAAATTTTACCATTTGACCCTCAAAATTATTATGAAAGTCTTATTCCTAAAATAGTAGAAACATTCCTTTTCGAAACTTTATCTTTTTGAGATGCGACAAAATTTCTGGTAGCCAATCAAAAGCTATCTTTCATATCATTGAGTAAAAAGATTATGCATAATTTGAATAGAAGAAAGTTTGTAATGATATAACTCCATTTACCTCTAAAATATTTATTGTTAAATCATACGAACATCGTAGTCGACTACGGGTTCATAATAAATGATTTAATAATGATTTCGTTAAAAGGCTTGAACTTGTTACAGTATGTGAGACATGAGTAATACATTGAATTTGAGTTAGCTTTATGTTTAAAAAAATATAGGCAGTTTGTATGAACGATCCTGAGAAGAAATCAGTTCACTTTAGGAGCACAATGCATCAGGAGAGGATAGTATTTTTTAAGCCATTCGTTAAAAAGTGTGGTCGTTAAACGAGAAGAGTGTTGATTGATAGATGAATGTAGAACTGTCTGTAGTTTTGTGCTTTAAGTCAATTTTGAATAATAATTCATAAAAATCAAATTGGGGATCCTGTAAAACCATGGGTCTAATTTCATTTCTTATTATTTGTCTGATATGTAAAAATTATTACATTCAACATTGACTGAATTCATAAATAAACATAAAATCTCGTAAATCGTCATGAAGAAAATCAGAATTTATAGAACCGCTTTGTGCTGATGCTCTTGCAGAATTACAACGAGGAATAAAAAGGGTACACTTTTTCTTTACTCATCGCTGTCTAGATTTATCGACTGTTCCATCTATGGCCCTCCAGTTTAACATTGAATCTATAATTATGGAAACTTTACTCTGGTTCTCGATATAATTCAATCACAGTTCAAAACATCAGAAGACAGAGCTTCCAAGAGAGAGTATGCCAGTGGATTTCCCATCAACATCACATCTCTAACATAAATTAGAGAGGACAACTAAAATTTTGATAATTTTTGGAAAATGTACTTCTATAAAAAAAAATGATATCGTAAATCAGATACGAAAATAACAGTCAACCTTCGATCAATAATACTATAGTTTTGTTTAGTCATATGCTCCTAAAAATATCTTCAAAACAAGAATGTGGTACAAATTGTGCAAAGTCAAACTAGTCATGGCAGCATGAACGGAAGATTTAGTAGCCATTAATAAACAAGAAACGATGGTGAATCCTGATTTATCTAGCTTGTTACTTTATAAACTGTACCATTATGAATATCATCACCTTTCTTGGTTGTGCTTAATTCAATTAAGACAAGAGGGGACGACCAATTGCACCAGCGTCTAGATAAGGCATATGACAACACCCTGCGTTTTGTTGACGTGTGATAGAGTGTAGAAAAACGGGCTTAAATAAATAATATGCGTGAGAATATTTCGTGATAAACCGAGTATAACAAGGAATGAAAAAATGAAAAAAGTGAAAGGGAGGGTTAAAATTCAATAATGTTCGGATGAAATACCATAGAGTAGAATTTAATGTGATTAATATAACCTGTATATGGTTACAAAAGGGCAGTTAGTGAGATTTAAATATTTTTCCGCGAAGATTGAGAGACAGGTATATAAATGAATTCCGTTATCAAGGTACCATTTAGGGCAAACGAGTATATGCCCGAGTCAGTATCAACAACGTCTTAAATATCACCACGAATTTATAAAGATAACAATAAAATTCAGTTTAAAGATTGAGGACAATCGCAGTCATCTAAATCAACAAAAAGATGTTACATCGACCTGTTAAACAAAAATGTGAACAATTAAGGGGTGACGGTTGAAAACCGAACGATCGTGAGATTTAGTGTTGTAATAAAAGATTTAAAGTAGTCATTTATCTAGACCCATATTAACTTTAGGTTATTCCTGTGTATTTTGTTGGAGTTTTGAGTATTGGATGTTGTTGAAACGCTTTGATGGAAACACTTCATAATTCCTGATTTATTATTCAAAGCAACATCAGGGAATATTAAACCATTGATGATGAGTTCTAGTTGATAATGCAGTGCCATTCGTGGCTGTGGTAACCTAAGAATTCCATTTAACAACTGGAAGAATCATGGGCTGGAACTTTTGATCTAGGTGTATACTAATGTTATCTCGGCGCATAATCTACGTTTATCTTTACAATTTTATAACATTTACAGTTTCTCTGTCAAAATGATTATTTATCTATTTCTTCATAGGCCACACAATCAGATAAACAATTATGCGGTGTGGCCTTCTATTTTGCTATCGGTTTTCAATCTGTATCAAAAAATAGAGGATAGTTGGATATCCTTTTATACTACTTTATAAGCGATTAAGGATTAGGTAAAATAATTTCGGACATGCGTTGTTTTTTGATAAGTCTGGCGTGGTATCATCAGGCTTTTTTATCGTGGTAACTGTGCTTGCACGTGTAAGTTAATTTTACCTGCTTTGAACTTTTGTAAGTTTACGTATCCGGTGATTGTAAATATCTTTCAACATGTTGATTTCGTCTGTAATATCCTTTAACCTTAACAACTAATTGCTACAGTACTATATAGATAAATGATAAGATGACGTCAGTAATCCAGAAATAGTCAACCTGTTATATTAAAGCTTAATATAATTAATCCCAATTACCTTTTAGAATCCTGAAGGTTGACTAATGCATGGTGTAAAGTCTATGAGCCCTTTGAGCATTTTTGGCTCACTATTGTTAGTCCAAACGACGATGAACCTTACAGTACAAGAGGGAGAGTTTCCAGTAAAGGGAGACAAATTGACTGGTAAGATAGAAATCACAGTAGATTTAATGGTGAGAACAATAAGATGTCTCGTTAAGGATTCCTCCTACTTCATGATATGCTCAGCGTGGGGTTATTATGATTCCATGTGGAAATGTGTTCAGTTGTCTGTGGAACCAGGACAACAGGTACAGCTTTGTTAAAATAGATCCTGAAAACTGATGTTAAAAAGTTTTACGATAGAGTTTGGGACGCAGAAAGTACCTGGTTTTCTAACAAAGATCACAAAAGCGTGTCTCCTTTCCATACCGACATTTTCAATTCGTTTATAACGTTGGTGAAATCTCGCATGACCCTCGTGTCACTTCGAAATCAATGGCAAACTGTTCTAATGTCGGTGGCTGCGAAACAAAACCTTTCTGATTATCAGTACTTCACAACGTTCTGTTATTATAATCTGATTTTGGATCTCTTTTCAGGTCCGATTATAAATGCTGAAAGTATTTTGGTAATAAATATAGCTCTTTATGATTATGTCAAAGATTTGAGGACTGCAAGGAACCGTGGTGATAAAAGCGCGTTGGAAGGAAATCAAAAACATGCTCGACAGAGTCGGTCTGGGCTTGTCAGTTCTTTGATTTTTGTTAACAACGCTATGAGAAGAAACAAAGTTGGTGATATCATTACTCTACTTCCAAAGTTAATGGAGATCCAGCTCGGGATGTTTCCAACAATCCAGGAAATAAAAAAGGCTATAATGGAATGTGTTCTAATCGCACTCGAACAGATCAAACTTCTATATCGTGATAGTCAATTCTTGGGGGCAGAAGGTATGTTTTGAATGACATGAAATACATGGATTAGTAATATAAAATTCGAGGAATCTCTCTTGTTTTGTAAACCAATACTTGCTGCCTTTTTTGCTGCATTTGTTTAAAAGTGGGATTTACGACCATATTTTTATGATTTCAATTTATCAAGTTTAACGTGTTTTACAAAATCTAATCAAAGAACACGAACATTGTAACATTAAATATCTTATCTATTACTGCTATAATTAGGCGTTTTTCTACCGACAACAATTTTATTTTTGTCAATAAGATGTCTCGTTAAGGATTCCTCCTACTTCATGATATGCTCAGCGTGGGGTTATTATGATTCCATGTGGAAATGTGTTCAGTTGTCTGTGGAACCAGGACAACAGGTACAGCTTTGTTAAAATAGATCCTGAAAACTGATGTTAAAAAGTTTTACGATAGAGTTTGGGACGCAGAAAGTACCTGGTTTTCTAACAAAGATCACAAAAGCGTGTCTCCTTTCCATACCGACATTTTCAATTCGTTTATAACGTTGGTGAAATCTCGCATGACCCTCGTGTCACTTCGAAATCAATGGCAAACTGTTCTAATGTCGGTGGCTGCGAAACAAAACCTTTCTGATTATCAGTACTTCACAACGTTCTGTTATTATAATCTGATTTTGGATCTCTTTTCAGGTCCGATTATAAATGCTGAAAGTATTTTGGTAATAAATATAGCTCTTTATGATTATGTCAAAGATTTGAGGACTGCAAGGAACCGTGGTGATAAAAGCGCGTTGGAAGGAAATCAAAAACATGCTCGACAGAGTCGGTCTGGGCTTGTCAGTTCTTTGATTTTTGTTAACAACGCTATGAGAAGAAACAAAGTTGGTGATATCATTACTCTACTTCCAAAGTTAATGGAGATCCAGCTCGGGATGTTTCCAACAATCCAGGAAATAAAAAAGGCTATAATGGAATGTGTTCTAATCGCACTCGAACAGATCAAACTTCTATATCGTGATAGTCAATTCTTGGGGGCAGAAGGTATGTTTTGAATGACATGAAATACATGGATTAGTAATATAAAATTCGAGGAATCTCTCTTGTTTTGTAAACCAATACTTGCTGCCTTTTTTGCTGCATTTGTTTAAAAGTGGGATTTACGACCATATTTTTATGATTTCAATTTATCAAGTTTAACGTGTTTTACAAAATCTAATCAAAGAACACGAACATTGTAACATTAAATATCTTATCTATTACTGCTATAATTAGGCGTTTTTCTACCGACAACAATTTTATTTTTGTCATTGACTTTACACAAACTCCCGTCCAAAATGGCCGACTTTTCAAGGAGGACGTTCAAAGGTTCTGACGTTGCATTTATAAATCAATTGATATTTATATATATTATACCTTTAAGGGTTGTGAGAATATTGCGCTGTCGTTTACTGATATATGATTTTGCCTAACAGCAAAGAATTTTCTAAAATTTACTTTATATAATTCATTGAATATCGAGACCTTAGAATATCATCATCGAAAAGTCGGCCGTTTGGAACGGAAAAGGGTGTATATTGTACTCCATTTAGTTTTTAACAAGTTTAAAGATATGGAAATTAATCTGTTGCATCCTCTGTACCAAATCCTAGTTTGTTCAATACCTTTTTTTGTCTGTCAAATTATTTGGTTTGGATATTTTTGTGAATTTTTCATTATGAATAAAAATCTTAATATCGTTTGAAATACATTGGCTAGTATTCCAACATATCCATGTTATCAGAATTTTTGGTCAATACATTGGAAATATAAACCTATTGTGATGTTTTTTAACGATGTTTGTCTGTCGTTTAGATGTACTGCTAACTGGTCAGTTTTAAACCTGCTTTTGGTTTACCATTTATGTGTTCAGTTCCTCGATACATTGGAACGACGGCTATCTAAATTACATTCTGATTTACACTCGTCATTAAATGACTCATGTTATAATAAAATGGCTTCTACTTCTTTGAGTATATGGATGTCTTGCTGGTTATCTATTTTTTACAGTTTTGTGGCTTTATTTTTTAGAAAGTGTATTTTATCCCCCAATTTTTTATTATGCCTAGATAAGGGAATCTTGATTTCGCCAATATTTGGGCGGCCGTCTGAAGTGTTGCTTTGAAACCTGTCAAATTTATTAAGGTGGTTCATATAGATGTTTTGGTGATATTTTGTTGTCATCGCCTTGCTACATCTTTTATCGTTAAATATTTATTTGGAACAACCATTGCTACTTTATTGAAACCCAATGATAAACTGGCGTTTTTGATCAATGATTCGAATACATATCAGTCCTATTTTGAAGGCAAAATTCGAAAATTCTACTTGTGATTATTTGGATCATGTTAAATAAGCGGAATTTTTTGTTCAGTTACAAATGTTTAGATCATCGAAATTAACAAATTTCTATATATTTCAATTTTCTAATTTCTAGAGGTCATTCGGCATATGAAGTTTGATCCAATTGAGAGGATGATTGAAGGCACTGCATCCACTCGAGTCGACAAACCAAAGGCGGTTTCCTCCATTCCTGCTAAGAGACAATAAAGAGAACCATGGAAATGTTCGAATGAAATAGATTTGAATATGATATGATATTGTCTTAATACTTTATCGAGTTTTGAGTTTCCCACGTCTATTTATGTGGATGTGAAGAATCAGTTAATGGGTAGATTGAACGAAACTCAACTCTTTGTTGTTCTGTTTATCATCGTTGTGTTCAAGCGAATGCAGTTGCTTTTTAGTTATCATTCTTCTCGGACCTTAAATTTTTGGCTTCTTCATGTGCGTATAAAAACCCTGCATTAAATACACGAATAAATTTGAAATAATAATCCTGATTTTTTGACTAGCAGGACCAGTATTTAGGTGATCGGAACAACAAACCCCACAACCAATATTTAAATGAAGCTTTAAGTAGATGAAAAATGTAACGGGCTTAAATCTGAACGGTTAGGTAAGAAAGTTTATTTGGCTTTTTTATAATTTTGTTCGTACAGCTAATACAGTGGATGACCAGGATGTAATACTCCCGAAATTTCGAGTCAAACATTTTCTCAACCGCAAGTTGTGCTTCCTGGCTAGTTGAGTTATCAATATGTCAAATAAATTTTGATAATTTTTGACCGTAACTACCTAAAATAAAACGTGGGGGGTTTGGTAGAATTCTGTAACATGATATGAATTATCTATTTCCTGACTGGATAAAAACCTTTGTTGTAACTAATTAAAATGTCCCGTGATAACTAATGAAGAACATCTGTAATTCTACTTTACCCATAGACTCACAAACCGGCTTTCGGCCTACAGAAAACGTAGTAAAATTCTTCCTTCAATAGAAGACAACGCAACCAGTAAAAGATCGAGTGTGTAAAAGCGTTACACTTGGGTATATGACAGAATAATTCATCCGCGCACATGGAATTAACTGTATCTTATTTTTTCTATTTAATAATCCTGGGGATGCCGTTGGTGAAAAAGTAGTAATCCCCATTCCGTCGGTACCTAATTATTTATTGATCCAATTTTGTGGTATTTCGTAGTCTTTTATTACAGTGAACCATGATCGAACAATCCCATACCAGACAGATATTCTGATTACCTGTGCACGATTTGGGCCGTTTGTATGTCCCAAAAAACTGAATCTTTGGCATGGCTCTGTTATGATTACACCCGATAATTGTGAGTAGTTATATTGGATAAACATGGCCAGGATCGAATTTCTCTCTAACTTTAGGTTGCGTTGAGCGGAAAAACGTTTTACAGCATTTTAGTGAGGCATTCATAAATGTCAAGCACTTACATGTTTACACACATAAATTATGCCTATGCATCATTGTTATCGATGAATAAAACGGATTGAAAAGATTTAAACATTTCTAAATAATGTCAAGTAGAATATTGTTCAAGTTGAATAAATTGACCCTTGGTACCATAAATAAATGAAATAAAAACTGCAAGAAAAAATTCAATCGATAATTTAGAGAAAAATACTTGTTTAAAAATTTATCGTGATTCCTTATCTGTGGTAATCTAGTTCTATTCTTGTTAGACTTATCCTGATCGATCGAGATTCTTGGTTAAATTTCTAGTTTTATGCGCAACAAATAATTTACAGTTAGCGAACTTCTAGATTTTGTTTAAATTTGGTTTGGTCGACTAAAACAGTTCTTAAACTGTAGTTTTACGCCTAAAATATCACACAAATGGAAAACCGAAGCTGCAGTTGTATTCATTTATTGATCCTCCATGGTGTCGGATATTACACTATTAAAAATTTAAATTGATCTAGTTCTCACCTTTTCCGAACCAAATATCTGATGCCACCACATTCATTACTGATATTTGAGAAAAACTCTCTAGGTGGTTTGGCAACATGTGAAAACCTTATTGTCAGTCTGCTCAACTATTATTTTAAAATACTAAAATCGAATACTTTATAATGGACAAATTATCAAATACTGGTCAACTCATTGATCTATCATCCGCTAAACTGCTTTCAGGCTAGATGCATAACAGGTCGTCAAATCTTAGAATTATCCCAGCATCGACTTGTAGGTGAATCGAATCAAGATCATATATCGTAACATCAACCCCGACTTTATATTGCTCTGATTATTCGATTTTATCCATTTTTGCATTTACGAACTGAAACGCCGAAATAGTTGTCAGAGTACTCAATGAAATCATTGACAGATTGTGGGAAATTGTTCCTGTATTTCATTCAATTCTGTTAAAGCTGATTTAAATTTCATATTGAGCAGTATATTCTAGACTATTGGATAATTCCTTATTTTTGACCATTCAGTATAATATTCATTCAGAATGTTGTAGTTTTGCCCATACGCAGCATGCTAAATGCATCGAGAACCATATCACATTTGTTCTTGTAAAGAAGGGCGCGGGGGCATTTTCCTCTGTTTCGGCCTCTTCCAGTTATTTATTATTTATAATTAATAAACCTGCTGAAAATATTATAAACCATTTTAAGCAATGTTAAAAAATTTTACATTAACGAAACCTACCGTCAAGGATCCTTGGTAATTCTGGTCTTTCCTATAGGAAATAAAATTTTCATCACATCGATGGTGTCTTGCGTCACAAATTTTATGTGTGGCCAGTATCTTTCCCTGGCGACTGGCTGGCCTTCTAATGTAAAAAATCATCATCTTCTGAATATCGAGTCATTGTCATAAAAGAGTTCTATTGTTTGAAGGCAAAACCACAATGCCCAATCATATAATTCTGCAAAAAAATTAATTTTCATACAGATCCCTGAAATATACAATGATATTTACATCAAAAAATGATATCAGATTTTTTACGTGTAATAAGCATTTGTTAAAAGAACTGGCAAATGCCGAAGAGGCTGAGTTTGAAAATAATGGGATCTGCATTTAAAAATTCTATCGCTTTATAAATATTTTGCAACTGTTTACGAATTTTGACGTATTTTGAACGTATTCGTGACTATTTTTAATTGAAAATGTGAGTGAATGGGTTCTTAACAGTAGTAGCGTTATCTATTAGCACTTTTTCAAAATCTGGTGTTTTTCGCGTTCTATTATCCGTCTCTAATCTAGACTCATATCTACCATGCTGTCCAGTGTCATATACAAAATTCTCTCTCTTTTGACTGGATGATGCTCGTTTCATAGGTTTCGATTTTCATAATAAGGTTACGATTCTTCTTATTTCTTTCCTATCTTGATATTGGGGGCAAAGTTTCCGCATGGGCTAATAGTGAGGTCAAAATCATCAGCAACTTGTAAGATGAAATTATCTCCATTTTACCATTGTCTTGTTAGAAAATTTGGTCGGCTGTTTTTGTGTTTTTTTAAGAAAACCTAATTCGTTTAGATTTTCTTGCAGACATTCTGACATGAAGTAGTGATATATATAATGTGAATTATACCATTTTCCGCCAAAAACGGCCGATTTTCCTCTGAATACATTCAAAGGTTCCGACGTTAAATTTATTATAAATAGTAAATGTTAGAAAGATTCTTTACTGTTAGACAAAATCAAATCTCAGTAAACGGCAGCATATATCCCACTCTTGAATCTGAGTGAATATTCGGATCTCTGGTACATTGTTCCCCCCTCGCCGTTTTCCTACGCGCGCGAGCATTTGCTTAAACATAGCTTCAAAAACTTTTTTTCTTTTCGTCTAAAGAATCATCTATATTGTAACTTTTGGAAGAAGAAATTGTCATTATACCGGAGGACTGCCCTAATTCAAATAATTCAAGAATAACAAGAAGGAACCGACAAGTACGATGTACAAAAAACTATCGCAAGGAATGCTCCGCGTTTACTGACTCTTTTTTTGAACAATCACGGATACCACTTAACGAATCAGTAAATCTTTCGTATTTTAGGCTCGCAAGCGTTAAACATCAGCAACTCGGCACAATTAAGGGTTCAAGTCAAAAACCTTAACACGACAAATGAAGTATTTGCGAAAGATGGTGGGTGCAACCATATATCTTGTTGACTGCCAAATCTGAGGTATTGATATCACAGTCGAAATCGACGAAACAAAAATGGTAAAATAAATATCCTAGAGGCCATCTTAATATGGGTGCTTGGGTTCTTGGAGGGATGGAGAGAACCATAGAAAGAAAGCCTTTTCTAATTGAGGTTTCTGATAGAACGGCGGAGGCATGGTGAGAATTGTTTCAAATCGTGTTGTTCCTGGATTTAAGATCATAACGGATTGCTTTAGGAGCTATGCAAAGTTAAATCAATTATATGAACATCAGACAGTTAATGGTTAGTTTATTTTAGTGGTCCAAGCAGTGGTGTTCATACCAACACAATCGAGGGGTCATGGAATGCGTAAAAATGAAAATTTCGCCCTGGAACCAAACAAACTCATACGACGAGGACGGAAACGTCATGAAAAATCACTTAGACGATTTTCAAGGTGAATTTTTGTGGCGCCACAAGCATTCCCGAGATGAGCTGCTCATAGCGATCACGAAAATCATATTTACACGTAAATAAATTGTATGTTTGAATCTTTTCTTGAGTTTTCAGCGTTTTTGGGGTTTTTAATACCCTTACCTGACCTACGTCGAGATTATCCGGGAGGGGGGGATAAAGTACCATTCAACCAAAGTATAAAGTAAAACAAATTTAATGTAAATAAATCAAGTTTAATGGTTACGAAAACCGATACGCGACGCTGGAGCCAGTGATAATTGGTATTGGGTTTCCACTAGCAGCATTTGAGTACCTTTGTCGCCTTTTATAAATCATGCCATACATTTTCTGAATCGAAAACACCACTAATAATATCCCGAACCCGATAATAGAGAGCACAGATATTATTCGTAGGACCAGCTGAGACTGTCCACAAGATTTGTATTCTTGATGACAAAACCACAAACCTCGGATGCAAGGTGCCATTATTGCATCGCTGCAAGTCAGCAAAACAAATGGCTGGCTGAAACCAGTCAGGCCCAAAGATTTAAAATATTGTTCGAATTTTGTCACATCTCTATGAATTGACCTGTCGTCATCCCAGATCGCATGAAATAAACCAGAGTCCAGACATACCAAGTTGCACAGTTCGTGTGAATGCCTCACTTGATGGATGGGTATCGAAAAGAGTATCTTTGGGGCATCAGCGCGGGTTGAAATGAGAGAGGAAGACACTATGTTTGAATCTTAGATAATTGTACGAAAAAACCAAGACCAGATTTGAGTGTCCGTTCCGTTTTTTGAAGACCAGGTTCAATATCGCGTACTATATCCACTGCCCCATTCCTAAATAACTCACAAATACAACCTGGGAAGATCCAAGTACAAAGACACATTTTGCCATTTCGCTGCGGTGCCGAGGCGTACTGCGTTGAAACTGTTAATTAGATGAAAAGTTACAGCAAATAAATAACCGAGAGTACGAATTTCATCGCTATGACTTGTCTCTCGGTCATTAGAGATAATAACTAGTCACACCTTGTGGTCGGCTACTACATCATAAAATATGTACGCTTAATATGACGATAACTTGAGCAAAAAAGCAAATAACCAAATTGATACATCAAAATTGACGTCAAGTTTCGTTGATCTACAGTATCCTGCTAATTATACTCCTGGTATTAGGAGGATTTGTGGTTGTATTCTTGAGTTCTTTAAAGCTGAAAATTTATTTTGTTCAAACGATGTTGACTAGGCGTATTTGAAGACCGATCAGATCGTCTTTTGTTTGTGTAGAAAGGATAAACCCGGTGTTTCCTTTTGTTATTTTGATGTTTTCGGCTGCATACAAATATTAAGCTATATTAAGAGGTAATGAAGTGTTTAGTTCATAGTGTTTTGATAAAACTTTTATCAGATAATTCGGAATTATGAAGACACCTTTGGGGTGTGTGTCTGAGCGGTGAGGGGGGTCTATTTTATCCAGCTATTCTAGAGAGCATGAAAAATAATGCAAACTTTAAATTTACTTGGGTACATTTTTAGTGCCCATACCATTCGTCTCATTACTGTTCGTCTCAATACGATTCGTCTCAATCTATTGGTTTCAGTTACTGTTAATCTCAAAAACGTTTATTCGCATGCCTTTATATTTCTATTTTTGACATTTCAAATCTCATAAATAAACAAAAAATAACATCGACATCATTATTAACTACTGTACTAAAGTTAACTAAATGATAAATGAGCCAAACATCTTACGTATGTTATTACGTCGGTACGACCATAGTTCGTTACTGCTCTGAAAGCTTAGCCTGTAATTCCCTGTATTTATTGGAGGAATGATGCTCAACCCCGCTCTTCGTTTGAAGGTAGATCGTCTTCAGCTTACAGCTGTCCCTTTTTTACCCTGTTCGAATTTAAGATATATGGACGTCCTTTTTCAACGTTTAGATATCCCAAAGACGATTAAATCAGACATTAGGAAATCAGGCGTGTGTTCACCGACAAGCGGAATGACAAAATATATATAACTTTTTTTATACATCGCTTTAAAATATCATTGATAAAGAATTAATAATGTATTTAAAGAATAAATTTGAGATGTAAATACAAACTGAGAAGAACGTAATGAGACGAATCGCAATGAGGCGAAAATTGGGTGGTTCGAATGATAAAAACATATCCTAATATTTTGATACATTCGTTTCAAATATCATTAATAAATATAAAAGAATGTACCTTAAGAATAAATTTGAGACGTATATAAAAATTGAGACGAATAGTAATGAGACGAAACGTAGTTGAGACGAACAGTATTGAGACGAATCGTAATGAGACTAAACGTAGTAGATTCACATTTTTACACTTTGATCAAAATTCGCAAACATAATTGGGTTTTGTCAACACTAAGGAAGGCAGAAGGACGAAATCCATATTTCAGTAAGTAAGGTGAGAGTGGCCGAGCATCAGATTAAATTTTTCCCATGTGTGGATTTTTAAACTTTGTTCCTAAATTAAACCTCGAGGAAATAAATATCGATAAGATGATCCAATTATCGAGAAAGAGAGGTGAGTGGCGATGATTTTATTACTTTTGTGAAGTTAAAATTGGTGGGAAAATGTAAAATAATTATAGATTAGATCCTTTGTCAGCATAACTCATAATTAATCAAAATAAAATATATAGAGTTAAAATGGAATAAAAAAGAATTTCACCATTTTGATGCTCGCCTTGTGTGAGAGAAGTTCCAAAAATAGAACCGACAAGGCAAGAGACCCAGAACTTTATTTTGATGATATGTGTTTGTTGCTCTGATGATATTTATTACATTAAATATACTTATATTGATCATCTACTCAAGATTATTGGTTTATCGGATATATGGCATTGAACTGATATCACCAACCAGTGACGTCATCGGCATACATAGATAAAATCATTCCAAAGTGTGGAAATGTTATCACGAGCTTTAAATATAAATATGGTTTCTTTCACCTGTTATGATTATTTTGGACCCGTGATCGGACCCAGACCCTTAAAATTGGCCCTTAAGTTTAACATATTGCGCGTGATTCAAAATAGAAATAAAATTCAGCAGGATGTGCTATAATAGATGTGACCACACTATAAAAGAATCTACTTAGTCCAATCATCATTACATATTTTCGCTGTGCCGTTCTAAAAAGTGCAGAGCCGGTCTAACAATCAAAACCAGGTTTTGCGTTCATAATCATGGATCGTAACGACTATTATTGCGCACCTATATATTAATCAATACTCTTAACTATATTATGGAACTTCAGAATAATATTTTCTGTGTATTGGTACTATTTTTGTTTAGAGTGATATCGAAAATTATTCCATGATAAAATTCGGTGAAAAATATCCATTCGATATGCTTCAATATTGTTAACAATAATCATGAATATTTAATTGCGTAATAAACACCTTAACGTTTCACGGTTATGAGTGAAAAACGCTGTATATCAGATGGTAAGATTTCGGAAAAAGGGACTCGTATTTGCACTGATGTACGCTTTTCTACTGAAGTTACTGATATACGAGCTCAGATGATTGATGAAGCCAAAAATCGTTTGTTGTCCAAACGCGAAATTTCTGCATAAGATATGGGAGGAATTGAATGTAAAATATATCCAAACATGTTCGAATTAGTAAAGCTGTGTCTTAAATGTCACGAAAGCGGATGTGATGAAAGTTATGCTATTAACAATTAAAAAGGAGTCAGGGTGATATAGAGATATCCAAACACGATAATATGCAGAATTTAGCTGTACTATTACAGCACCCTTTTTGTTATATAATTTCGTTTATTTTGATTCATAATGTTAAAATGAGTGAAGGAAACAGCTGTTTTAGATTAATACTGTGGACCCACCCTCAATTATTATTGATCCCGTCCAGACAGTGGGTCACGGCTTTCGTTGATGGTATATTTAGGTGTGTAACGAGTTTATTTAAACAATGCCTAATACTTATGGTTTTCGATGATGAAGCAGATTTATACGTCCCCGTCATTTACTGCCTTGTTTTAAAAGAGAATGAGTGGACTAATTGGCATTTTTTCATTTTATCATTGTCGCAACAAATATGAAATTCAATCCAGCATGTGTCAGCGTCGATTTCGAAAGTGGTTTAATGAATGCAATCAGAGATCAATTCCCGAATTCAAATATCCTGGGTTTTTTTTCATTTTAAACGAGCTCTATTCAGAAAGATGGTCAAATTTCACATTTGACCGGAAGAAATTCAAAGCGTTCATAACAGTATTATCGATGAAGTCGTATGCGTCAACCCATGGAATATCGCAGAGAGTCTTGAAAAAATAAGAGTATTGTATCGTGGAACACAAATTGAAACTAAGTGGGAAAATTTTCCTGTATATTTCAAATATATATGAACAAAGAAATATCCGATAGAGACTTGGAACCATTTGACCAAGTTGAATAATGAAACAAATAATACTTTTAGGACTAATAGTGCTCATGAGCGCATTAATAGAGAGTTGAATGAACGCTTTACCAATCCACATCTCAACAAATATTGTCTTATCAAAACAATCAAAGAGATCTCGATAAAAAGATGCAATGAAATCGAAAGCATTAAAGATGGCTCCTCAAGAAGTCCTCAAAGGGAATATCACTAAATATATTAATTTGTCGTTTAAAGAATCATAAATAATCTCTTATTCGAGTTTTTTTGTAATCTTGTTCGAATTATCTGTTCGGTTTGTGAACAACCCATTTGATCACAAATTAAAAATTCACTGATAAATTTAAGATTGTCGATAATTTCAAAGTTCTGCAATTTAAATAGATAATTCGCTATTTTTAATAACATTATCTAAAATAAAATATTAACTTGTTAATTGGCAGCAATTTAAGACAAAAACACGCTTGCGTTTTCCAACGTTTTCAAGGGTCCGTTTTATGGGTCCGATCACGGGTTTACTTTCATTCTTTGGCTTTTACCATATCAATTATCATTATTTATTGACGAACTGTTCTAGATCATTCCTGAAAACAAATAGCTAAGAAAGGAGGATTGGACCAAGGTAATGGAAGATCGAAAATAATACTAACTAGATCCTGTTAGGTGGTCTGAAGTTACCGAACTCCTAGTACATAGAATGGTTGAAAGGATCAATACGTGACAATAGGCGGGTTCTTTTTATCATTTCATATCAAGACACGTTGTGCTGAATGATTTGAGGTTATGTTCGTGGCGCCAAAATATTTGACGGACATCGTAAGAATTCCAGCGTGTAATACTTGAGTGGATCATTGGGAACTCCTATCTTCCAGATTCTGTGATTCTCTCAGTTTAAATCTATATTTAGCATAACGGTATCATGGACGCCGTTGATTCTGGTGTGTTTTCATGATCTAGCATCACTCAAGAGTCGTGCAATAGCATATTATGTAAGATATCATGAACTGAATCACGAAAATAACAATTGTGTTCTTCAACACTGCTGTCCAATACAGAATCATTCATAAAATGTTCTGTAGATGATGTTACATCTCACACTATTCGATCATCATTGATGACTGATGGGTTGTCGATGTTATAGTGGTTTTGATCTCGGTCAAACCGAATGTGGCTGAATTTTGATGAAAATAAAATTTGTCTTATTTGGGTTTGTCGCTTAAGAAATTAAAAAAAATTTCCCCAAAGTAAAACAACATCATTTAAACTCTAGGGTGTTAAATCGACTAGCTACTTTAAGAACCATGGAAGATACTTTTAAAAACAGAATGTTAAGCCAAACAATTGAGGAAATCTCTCTGTTGCTTTTGCAAGAAAAGTATTTAAATATGAAAATAAATGTGTTAAATACCAACCTTCAAACATTGTTTGTGTTGTCGCCCATTTATGATGGTATTTTTGAAGGCCCCATGAAAGATTGTCATAAACAAAAGTTTCTTATTTGTAGAGTATATTCAGAAGAGAATATCTTACAAATACGAAATATGGTAAAAATAAATTATTTGTTTTAAACACAAATAGTCTGTGGGACATCAAATATACTGTAAATCAATGGTTCACCCATCTCACTCATGAATATGATTTTATTTTGATCCTTTTTTTCTTTTTTTTCCTGTATTGTCTGTTTACATCATAAAAAAGTTCCCTTTTATGTGTTCGAAACACAAATATGTTGTAATTTTCCGCCCTGCCAATTTCATAGTTCGTCTATGTTGAAAAAATTGATTAAAACAATCTTTGTCTGATAAGATATAATGTTATTGATTAAAGCGTGCATGAATTTGTTATGTTTCTTTGTGTTAGTCGTTTAATAGGGTTTTGAGTGACGTTGCAAGTGTCCCAGCAATGACTCCAAAATATATGAATGTTAACAGGCGATTCGTCGATAAAACTATATTTCTCAACCAACTTGGTGGAATAGCTAATTCAACTAAGGTATATGTTCCATGAGGGCTTTAATATCATCATCGTTTCTTCTAAATAATACAGGTCACTTCATTTTTTTTGAAAAAGTTGAGTTAACTTAGTCGTAACCAAATTGTAGGTTGGTTTACCTAAATATTCAACCCATTCAGAATTTCTTACACCGAGTTCGTTTGGTTTTAATCAATCAGGAAACGTATTAACTTGTGATAATAATCGCTTAATAAGGTCCTTTTTATTCCCCTTTTTATTCCAGGTTGATTTGAATTTTGTCTCATATAAGTTTATAGTATTCTGTATTATTCAATTTGACACATGAATAAGACCACCCCCCCCCCCCTCCATTTCTCTCTAACTCCTCCTTATTGTTCTATCGGTCTGATAATATTTTCTTTTGTTACCTGTCTAATTTTTCTTTGTTTTGAAGATGGAATTTTATATGAATTGAGGCTGGTATGTGAAACCTCACTCTGATAAAAATATGG
>JWZT01002990.1:128494-139985 GCA_000827895.1 Thelohanellus kitauei | reverse complement strand
TAAAAATACGTTGAAAGATATCCACTCGATATGCTACAGTATCGTCAACAATAACCATGAATACTTCGGCGCGCAATAAGCCTCATCACGTTTCACGGTTTTGATTGCAAAACCCTGTATCAGCGGTTGTCAGTAGGCTCTACACCGGCTTCGGCGGCTTCAGGCCAGCTTAAGGATATCTGAACTCAATATGCATAAATCACAGACCGTTTTGACCAAATGAATGGGTGCACATAAGAGGATTGTGCGCTTAAAACATATGCACTTAACCAGAACCTACCTTATTATCATTATGTATAGAGTGTAAATAATGTCCGGGTTATCTAAATTGAAAAAGCGCAATATTATATTTAGTGGGATACTTGATTAATGTTGAAATATATAATAAAACGCCATCAAATCATCCTATACACGAAATATTTTTTGTCGTGATAATGGCATGTCCGGACAATGACGTGTAATCCAGACGTATGTTGGCTGGGTTTGGGAAAATTTATGAGGTGTTGGAGACTTGACAACTGAAATTTTACTGTTTTTGGACATGATTAGTAAAATTCAAGGATATTTGAAACTCAGAGAATCACGGTGGCTGTCAGATGTAGAGTTAAGTTTGATTTCTTTGAACATATGGAAGAGCTTAACACCAAATGTAAGTCATACGTAATCAAACTATATACCGACCGCTAATCTAATAAGGTATAATCTCTTTCGGAATGACGTCAGTCATGCGTCACACCAAACTTCAAAGGAATGACATTTTTGCTCACGAAATGTACTCAACATGGATGGAAATCAAGCTGAAGATAAAACTGTTTTATCGACAGCTCAGTCATACTATCACAACGCACTTTCAAAAAAATGAAAAATATGGCACAGCAGATTAAATCAATAGGGAAATACAGCCATATGATATCTGCAGTAGATGTTGAATTTACTCTTCGATTTGGTAACCACTAAAAATATTCTCCCATATTTGACATTTTGCAATCACCCTTTACAACGGGGTTTTAAAAGGCGCAAGGTACTCTATAATAAGAACTGATTGATCTGCAGTGTGACTCTACTCTGGAAGAAAAATTCCAATCCATAAATATTGAAAATTTTTACGTGTCAGTCATTAAGTGATGTTTCTCAATTTGAGAACGATGGCCAAGAAACTACTCGTTCTGTTTGGCTTTACATACATCTACGAACAAACATTGGTATTCATTAACCTAGTGATCAGTTGCGCGCGCACCGGGATCAAAAGATTTAGCACTAATTACATGTTTATATTAAAGATTAAGTACTTTTTATCACGCTGGGTTTTTACACTAAATTGACTTTTTTAAAATTCAATTTTTTCGGCGAAAAAATTATGAAAAAAATTTAATATAAAAACTTATGAAGAGTTTTTAGTTTTCTATAATTTTGGTTTTTAGGAACCATCTTACATAAACACAGGTGTCGATATTAACTATCAGAATATGCTCCTGTAATGGTTGCTAGTCTGGTAACCATCAACCTCTTGATCAGCTTCACGTGTCTAGAATTATTTAAATGGCGGAAGTTCGATTTTATAAAATGATTTTAAATGAGGAAGAAACTATGGCATTTTTAAAACAAACTGGGCTAATTATTGAATCAGAAATAGCAAATCTTAAGGGATTTCTCTGTAGAAATATACACTGTGTGCAACCCATAAAAGGTTTTTATGGATATAAGAGGAATAGAAATATATCGAGAGATAAGGCCTTATCTTTTACACAGAAAAAGCAAAATATCATAAAGATTTCGGCTTTGAGATGCATGTCATTCCATACCTTTTTGTTTCCCAGAAAAATTGGATTTCTAAGCTACTTTGATGGTAAGGGTAGAGAAAATTGCAAATTATCACCGGATAAAATCATTCAAATAATTTTCTACTGGGCTTCGTAAAGAACGTCGACAGATTCGGTTGAGCTTCTTGATATATCGTGTGCCAATTATTATTGATTGGAATAATCACTGCAGGAATGTATGTTTAAATTCTAATACTATGCATTTTATTCAAAGGAAACTTGGGGATGGAAACGGAACACGAGTTGATGGACAAACACCCAACGTCGTTATTCAAATTGATGAATGTCTACTTCGTGGGCAGAGGATGTTGAATAGAGGAAGACTATTGCAAGGAAATGAAAACATCGATCAAGGAGATAGGGCTGAATGGAACCGTTTAAATACTGATCAAAGGAGGCATCCCAACAGGAATTATGGAATGAGGATTATGGGGCCTTGGATATTCTGAGTTGTAGAATGTCATAAAAATAACGACGATTCTTATACAAGTGGAGAGGTTCGATTATTCAAGGTTGAGCGAAAGAATAAAAATACTCTCCTGCCAATAATTCGTGACAATGTTTCAGCTATATCGATGGTTTTGAGTGACGAATGGGCACCTTACCGTTCGATCGGAGGTGAGAACGATGGAATTTTGCACGAATCGGTCAATCATTCAGCCGCGTTCACTTCAATTGACGGTGTTCACACCCAGAATATTGAACGTGTATGGTCAAGTTTAAACAATCCTATACTTCGCTCGATGAAAAACACATCAAAGGAATTATTAGAAAGTCATCTACACGAATTTATGTGGCGGAGTAGGTCAAATTGAAATATTTACGACACTTTTACAAAATTAATAAGAGAAGCAGCAAATCAACATCCAATCGAATTCTAATCATTTGGTTCGTCATTTTTATATTTAAATGAGTTCTTATTTGCGATAATTTTTATGCTGTTCGCCATAGTGATGACCGGGTAAATGATAATGGCTAGCCAATCTGTCATGGAGTAAAATAGCTGAAATTTAATTTCGATTCTACTGTTCTCTACATCCCTTCCACTTAGAATCACCTCATATATCGGGTTTAAGAAAGGAAAATAAGATTGTAAATAACAAATTCCAATTCTCTTCAGGGTAAAACTGCGAAATTGTTGAGGCTTGTGAAATGTTAATTTGTATGATTGCAACCCTCCGAGTATTCACCAGATTGTCTTGTTCGTTGTGTAAAAAAATTTATTCGGTATATCGAAGGGAAACGTTCTCGCTTATTTGGTGGGTTGATTATTTCTTTGTACACTGTCCATATTGTTCATCACGCAACAAACAGATATTCTTAGACCTTATGTTTGGTACTGCAAGATGCGATAACGTGCTAATTGGTGATCCACCCCTTTTTTCGATTGTGTAAAATCATGCCGAAACAAGACTGTGATGGTTAATATCGCCAGCTGAGTTTCTATGTAAGATGGATCCTAAAAATCAAAATTATTGAAAACTAAAAATTATTCACAATTTTTATATTGATCATAATTTTTTCGCCGACAAAATTGAATTTCAAACAAGTCAGTTTAGCGTAAAAACCCAGCGTGATAAAAAAGACTTTATCTTTAATATAAACATGTGATTAGTTCTTAATCTTTTGATCCTAATGCGCGCGCAACTGATCACCAGGTTAATGATTACCCAAACATTTTTGACCATTAACATTAACAAGACAAGGCAATGTTTCAATCAAAATGATGTAAACCTTCAGTCTTTTTTGAGAACTTCTATTTAACACGTGCAGCCAAAGTTCAAATTGCTTGTTAATAACTTTGATCGACGGCAAATGTATCATTAATTTAACTATTTATTGAAGTAAATAAGTTAAATTGTTTATATACTTTTTTGGTCCATATATTTAAACATTACATTAAATACAATTTATTAATTGCAGCATTGATGGATTAATACATGATTAAGGTATTAATTTACTAATCCGGCCCGTGTTGCCAAGATGTTGCCCACCCCTGTCTTGACATATGATGATTCGCCATGCAAAGACGCTGAATCTTCATTTTTATGCATACTCTTAACAGTTATTGAGTGTTTGGCCATATGCTTTAAAATATTTTAAGATCGGGCAATTATTTTTACAGGTCTTAAGTTATATAACAACCACACCACTTCTCGGCTCTATGTTTTTGACAGGCGCTCTTTGGTATGTTAATAGTCAGGATACTGCTATATTCGCTGATTGAGCATGACTTAAGGCTTTACAAAAATCTTAATAATCGGGAAATTTCGAATTTTAGGAGTAGGCTGATAGATATATGACAAATTGTTTTTATGTTTAATCATTCACAAGGAGATCACTTTGATAATACCCTGAATTATTTGAAAATCTCCCTCTGACCAAATTAATTATTCTTCTCTCGTGCTCCAAATCAAACCGTTGAATTGGTACAAGCAAAACCGACACACAGATTGTAAGTCTCTTAGTGCAGAAACACTATAGTAATGCTGTGTCGTTTTATCGATTTCGATCTAAATTATTGATCTGTTAACTAATAGTAAAAATGGCGAGTTCTTATAATTGCATTCAACACATCGTTAGAGTACTCGAGCACCTGGGTGGGTGAATCTTTTGGTTGGTTTGAAAAGTTGAATGAGAAAAACCAATTTGGTATATGTGATTATCAAGCCTGTTTATCATCAATAATATTATTATATCCCGAACAATTCAAAATCCATCATCAACTCTTAGGATGCTTGGATCAGTAACGGGAAAACCGATATCGAATCTGAAAAAATGACGTCATCTTTTATAGAAACGTCAACAACGACGAATCCGTGTGCATTATAAGTATCTTTAAAACGTTTTCAGTTGCCTTAAAAGTCCAAGTTAAACCAATTTCAGTCCTACATGGCCGACTTTTCCACGATGACATCAGAAGGTTACGATTTATTTTTAATTAATTTGATATTTATTTCGATTCTAGCTTTAAGGATTGTGAGAATATTTATTCAGATTCAAGAGTGGAATATGTGCTGTCGTTTACTGAAACTTGGTTTTGCCTAAAAGAAACAAATCTTTTTAGAATTTACTTTTTAATTTAAATGTAGGAATCTTTGAATGTCATCGTTGGAAAATCGGCAATTTTGGACGGAAAATGATATACTTTACAACATAGTAGACTCGTTCTAATGTGATGACTAAAATAGCGTAACATAGAAATTACCTGTGAATAAACAAGCAGTTTGTAAACTTGTCAAGTATATCTTCGTGGGATAATCTGTTGGGTAAATAACGAATACGAAGTGTAAGATGATCATAATGAAGTTTTACTGAAAATGGTAGGATGGTCCGCATGGAGTAGATGCGAAATAACGTAAGCTGTAGAATTAAGATAAACATAAAATACAGTGCTAACTATGATGTGTAACTATCAGGTAACTATGAGGTATTCGTATCGGGGGTCTGAATAAAATCATAAATTCTGTCAAATATGATCCCATCGACGTACGACTTTTTCTGTTTCTCGATGATTTCCTTTGAATTATTTCCCGTCCCCCATGTGATGAGGTATAGATTCTGTGAATGAACCATCCGAGAGACTTTCTGTAACTCATCAGAAATGGGGTCGATTTCTGCACATAAACCACTCAGCTTCTCTGCTAAACAAAACGTAATTGCGGTTCTGATATGATGGGACCTGATATCCATGTACTTTGTACGATCGGCGATACCGGTCATGATAAAAAAGACGGGATAGTTTTTCTGTTTCTGTCTTAACATGATGCATATTCCTGGATCGAAACTTGAGAAAATTATGGGCCTCTTAATCTCTTTGTTGTTCTCGAACACCTCCTCAAGCACACGCTCAACTACTGTGTTTCTGTCGAAATATGAACCCTCCAACTCCCATGTGCCATTGTTTTCTTGCTGAGGAAACTTGACTTCGATGTCGATTCCTGTCGAGGCCGGCAAGTTCTGCATAACTTCACTTAAAAGAGGGAATATTTTCTCCACTTGCTCTATGGAATTATCTGAAAACGTATCACGAGGTTCAATATCACTATGTCTGGCTAGCGACGCGTGTTTGAACTTATTTTTCTTGAGCTGGTAATAGCTGAGATCACGCAAGGGAATCTCTAATCTTGAACGATCGTCAGTTTTTGCCAAATTGAGATCGAGTACAGCTTCGGTTAAAAAATCATGAAACACAACTACAGCCTCATCGCGTGTTAACTGAACATCCAGTTCAATAAAATCAGCCCCAGATTGTCCAGCAACCACAAAGGAGTCAATCGTGTTTTCCATATATTTAGACGGGTTGGTGCCATAGGAACATCCCGACCCCCTATGTCCTATCATAAGTGGTTTTTTATTCATTCTCAGATCAATTATTGGTAACTGAACATATTCAGGATATTTTGACCATGGGTAAGTGATGAGATAATCAAAATTTATGTTTCCAGCGATTTCCTGGTTGTCGGTCAAAAGTACGCCAATAATAGAACCTGTAGAGTTGTTCTGAATTTGCAAACCGGTATGAAATGACTCGCAAATGAAAGGTTTTCCAGAAAGTGGATTCGTGGACTTAGAGTATAACGTTACACGAATTTTAAAGTATAACTCTCGTAAATCTGAAACGTTCAAGCTGAAACACACAATGTATTGTGGCGAATACGATATCCCACCAGGAAACGCCTGGATGTCGTCAGCATTAATGATCTCCAACTCAAAATTCTCTGCATCTTCGTCGGCTATGTCGTAATTCGTGTTATGAATGTATTGATCCTCAGCGAGAAGTCGATAGGCCTTCACAGGGGGTTTATTATTGAAACGTGGCTTTTTGCCTTGCTTATTTGTGGCAACCACGAACATGCTCAGTGAAAATTGCTCGATATCAAGGTCAGAGTATGAGCTGTGAAGCGAGAGAGGACAGCCACGAGCGGAATGAAAGAGGAATTGGATGTAGACAAAACGTCCTACGTCATAAAACGATATACTCTGAAATTCGGAGTTCATTCAAGTAAACTTGGCTGAAGGTTAGGAACAGAAGTACCTGTGTGCTAAAGGTGCAGAGTCATTAGTTCTAGAATTATGAAATTTGTCAATATAAATGCAATTGGCGCATGTGCAAACATCTTATCGGAAAACGCATTTTTGATATTAAAGTCGAAACGCGAATCGAATGAAGAATATTTATGAATGAACGTATTTCGGTTCGTTGGCAAATTGCGACGCAAATCGGCTTTAGCGATTTAAAATCCTGAGGGTAGGCGTTAAGTGCGTCTTTAGGAATAAGCCAAGATCCTCTTGGATTATTATCAATTGATTAGATTATTTGGATAAGAAGTAGTAAAATCTCGAAAACGATACACTTGCCACCTACAGCTTCACGCATGTTCGAAAATCAGTTCAAATATAACTGTTTTTGTGTTCATTCCACAATCAAAATACTCAGAAAACTACTTCACCCAGTTTTTCACTTATAGATAACAGTTCCATAATACTCCTGGTCGGATTAGCTAATTTTCTAATTGATTTAATTATAAACACTTTTAAGTGCGGTATATTTTATATTTGAGTTTAGCAGAGGCTCAGCGTTTTTATATTATCTGTCAGGAGTTGTGCATACATGAATCGCGTTAACAGCTCACAAATGTACGACTAGTTCTATATATAATTCGAGGGCGTGTGATGACCAGCCATATCGTTTACGTCATCTAGTTCTTTAAGGGTAAATAAATCGCATCTTTGTCAATCTCTAAAAGTCAACATATTTAGTATGACCAAAATCGGACTTGTTTAAATAGATTAATTTTCTTGAACAAACTCCTTGACAGGTCTGGTCAATTCTCTGGGAAAAATTGTCGAATCATTTTACAAAAAATAGGCAATTATGATTGCTTCAATCATTAATATGGCGATCCAAACAACATAATTCCACAATTAAGATGTTCGAAAATAGCATTTTAATTACCGTCGATCACTCATAATTCAGTCATTCGAGCCAAAAATATCGTATATATCATCTTCCAGTATGGACTGGCTTTACATTGTTTTCTTGTTATACAGAATCATTGATAAGAATTAAAACTTATTTTTAATTTAATCAGCCACTTTTGATGGTTTCCAGCTGAATCCATTATATCGAGTTCGATGTGAGCTTATTAAATCAAAATGTAGGTGTAATTTACTTGAAGAAAGTATCATGCATCCAACCTTAAGCAAGAATAACCAGAGTCAGCGTACGTATTATAAACAATAAATAGTTTAATGCATGTGACGAGTCTCGGTTGCATACAATACTTACGGTCCATAGTGTCAATCTCTAAAATTATTTAAAAAAATTAACGACTTCATTAGTTCAAGTGACATAATAACTGTTCATATTAAGGTGATCGTATGATAATTGGCGAGGGCCAAAGCTGACAAAAGAATTCATCTTCTGAACGCTAATGATCGTGAAACGACGTTCTAGCCGTTGAGAATTTATAAGACATTAAATCCTGAAAAAACTCTTCTTTGATGTCTCCGATAATGTCTGATATCCCATCGTTCTATGACATCTATGAATAGCTGTCGGCACCACCACATTTCATTCAATATCTAATGAATCAAAGCTAATCAGTCAACTGTTTTGATTCATCAACGTTTTTAGCTGCAGTTCAATTGCATATTTTATAGACGTGATGAACAGGGGAAGTAAATGTTTTAAAAATGATCGAAATATTACTTTATGAAGGGCTGAATTAAGAATCATGTTGTTTGATAAGGTTACACAATTCAACATCCAATCCTCATCTGATATTCCTGGGCTTCATGATGGCCATCATCAAGCCTTGTCGCCACCATATGGACCAGTCTCTCAGTCGTCTTTGACTACGAATGGCTTTTTAACTGTTTCTGGAGTTTAGCTGTCAACTTTTATCAATTTTGTCGCTTCCTATTGTCAGTCTTGAACTAATTAAGCTTTTGGATTTCGTCGAGATTGCATAATTGTGTAGTGTATTGTGGGCCAAAATCAGATTATAATGTTTGTGTTCCTTAAAACTACTAGGATCCGACATCAATAGATGTTATGTACAACCCTACTCAGAAAGTATTCTAGATGCATATTGAGTTTCACTTTATAAATGCCCTCAGCGATGTTTGGTCGATCACTAACAACATCAATAGATTGAGTGTGAATCATACTGTTCTTTTTCCTTCAGTACATTAAGAATTTCCTTTCCAATCTTTGTTCGATGCTTCAAAAGTGGTTTAACCAATCATGACGTAGTAATCAATCCATTTAAGGTCTCCAAATGGGAAGTATGTCGGAATGTTACGAAATGATTCGAAGTATAATATGAACGGCCTTCCTCAAATACGAATTCACATCGTGATTTGCGTTTGGTTTTGTGTTCTCTCTGTTTAAATTTTTGAATTTTTTGATACATTCCGATTAATTTTGGCCTGATGAGCATACCAAACTAAAACCATTGCATTCTTCTTGTTTGAGTATACACTTGCGCGGACCATAGACTCAAACCAGGTATAAGATAAAGTGGTTATCGCCATTTTCATCCTCAAATATGTTCAGAAATGAATTTTATACCAAATTATAGCATTCCCTATCATGATTTCTTCCGACTTTAGAGTATCCTTTTCAGATGTTTAGACCAGAATAACTTATGAGGGAGTCCTGCGAATTTCGCGATTATCGAAGTTATGTGGCTCCGTCCGCAGTGTTTATGGGAGAGTTACGAACCTAAATGCAAAACCAACAAGCCAGATATTAACACGAGGCTAGCACACGGTGGTTTGACTTTCTAAGAATATAAAAACACATTTGAGATTGAATAGATGAGGAAGTGTTAGGTCTGCATGAAAACCAAAACTCGATATCCATGTGGCGTCGAAAGACCACATGGCTAGATAATTTAACTGAATTGAGTGATCTATTGCCACAAACTTTTGAAATAGTATCCAACGGTGATTATGTGGTCATAAAAACTTTTCAGCACTCGAGATATAGAAAGAATCCAATTACCCTTAAGAGGCAATTAGTCTTAGTATAGTATTTTACGATTTTTAAATATGCATGAACTTTTTGCCTTAGTAGTTGGTTGATATTACCATCGATTCCCGACTTGTGAATGAATCTTTGTCCAAAACCAGAACTTTGAACACCATTAGTATTCAACCAATACCAACTAAAAATTATGAACGTATTTATGAAACTTTTTATCTAAATATCTGCCAAAATAAAAAGAATTGAAACATCTATTGATACAGAATAAATTATATACAATGATTTATTTTTACAAACGATTTTACATACACTCCGGGAACAAAATAGGATAAAGCAGTTTTTTGCTTATAATTTTTTTTTATATAAATCAATCGCCAAATTAATTGTTGGTTTAAACTATAAATCATATTGTTCATAATCCTGCAAATTTTTATCTAAAAAAATATAGTTCTTGAGTTGAGTGAATAAAAAAATTTTGTGTTTTAGGTGGGACAAAATAATTGGAATCAAGACGGTCTAATGCAGTGGTTCTCAACCTTTTTTGGGCCGCGACCCCTTTAATCCCTCTAATCCCTTTTTCAAAGCATCGCGACCCCCCATTCAAAAAAATTTTTTTATGACGTTACAATTAACTGTATGTTTATAAATTTACAAATCATAATCATAGTATATATTACTGATACACGCGATAAAATTTAAAATTTGAGAAACCGAATATAACATTATTTTATGTTTAATATCGAAATAATATTCATTTATTTTTGTTCAAAATATATTTCTGATTATAATTTAAATAATAAAGTTTTGTAGTGTCAACGAAATGGAAAGATTAGAAGTGATGACGATATTCTACGAAATGCGTGTCCACCGTTATCTTCCGCTACACAGCCCCCCGTAGCATCGCAGCAACCATCCGCATCTGTAGAGTCGATAAACGATCCCTGAGTCGATTTCTGCGTCGCATAATTGGGTTTATCTTTTGGAGGTCTTCCTCTAGGTCGTCGGCCGTAGAGAATTAATTGTTGTTCTTTGTCCACGTGAGCCACTTTAAGGCGATCAATAGATACCAAATCGACCTTATTGCCTATATTGACCTCGAAAAATTTTGGTCCATATTTAACGACTTTGTATGGACCTTCATATGGGGGTTGGAGAGCTTTGCGATAAGTGTCCCTCCTAACGAAAACGAAATCAGCTTTAAAGAGTTCCTTGTTATGCCGTACAATGTTATCGTTTCCATGATAGTGTGTAGGAACTGGAGCCAATTTTCCAACTTTCTCTCTTAATTTCTTTAAGAGAGTATGGTCAACGTCCGTGTTAAGTTGAGAGGTCATGAATTCTCCAGGTACAGTCAATGGACTTCCATAGATCAGTTCGGCCGATGACGACTTAAGATCTTCTTTGGGGCAAGTTCGGAGTCCCAAAAGGATCCAGGGCAGCTCATCAACCCAGTTGAGGTCCTTGAGCTTAGCGTAAAACGAAGACTTCAACTGTCGGTGAAATCGTTCGACCATTCCATTTGATTGTGGATGGTAAGCTGTGGTGCGATGTAGATTAGTACCGAATAGTTGAGCCATCGCTCTCCATATTTCTGATGTGAACTGTGGCCCACGATCTGACGAAATGTCCGCCGGTAGCCCGAACCTAGACACCCAACCGGAAATAAAGGCTCGAG
>JWZT01002990.1:90806-112429 GCA_000827895.1 Thelohanellus kitauei | reverse complement strand
AAAAGGTAAGTCGCGAAACCCAACGAATTTAAGAAACGAAAGGTTTTTGTTCAATTTCAAAGTAAACCCCGTATCAATCAATCATATGAATTCTAGGTAGCATTCTACGATTTTATATCGATCTATCACCGACAAATTTTTCACCTTACTGGGTTTTCGTTCCAAATTAGCGTTTGTCCAGTCCAGTTTGGTGCGGCAGTTTTTTTGTGGCGGGTTCCAGTCAAATTTGACGACGAAAAAACAAATTAGACTAAAAAATCAAATTTAACTGAAAACATCCGCACCAAACTGGACTGGACAAACGCTAATTTGGACCGAAAACCCGGTATCTTAAGATTGTTATCAAAAACTTATAGACACTGTTTGGCGTCGTATTAAAAACACTGGGATTTACTGCGCGGATTTTCTATAAATAGTTCATGTAAATCTCGGTTTAGTAAACTGAAGATGGCTCGATAGGGCACTCGCCTCCTATATAAATAAATATTTGTGCACCTAGATACACTGATCGCCTTATTTATGATGTATGCAATTCGATAATTGAGCTTGTCAAAATCCATTCTATCACAATTTGTCTGAACCCGATAAATGAGTTCCAAGAATATCTTTGGATATGTAAGTTTTATCGATTTTGACCAACCTATTCCTTTTGACAACTGTCAAAATTTTAAACAGACGAGTAGGCCACGATGAAGTATCCTATCTTAAAGTTTTTGCAATTTTTCTTGTTCCATTTTTGGTTTTCGAGACCATAAAATCAAATGATTGTGTTAAAACTAGGGATTATTTCAGATACGACTTATCATCTTTAAATAAAGGTTAATCTGCGTCATCTCTAAATGATGGCGCTGTTCCAAATATAACCAAGATTCTCTACGAACCCGATCATTTGCCAATAGTTCAAGAATTGAATTTGATAAAAGCTTCCAATAGCGTTGATAGATTTTCTATCTGTTTCTATAAACCATTACATTATGGGTTGTCGTAAAAACACAGTCGATACAGCTATACGATTACAGAGATAAACTGAGTAATGTTTGACAATAAAGGAACCGCTGAAATGTAATCGTCGTTATTCCACTCCACACAATATTGTTTTCTAAACTGTAAAAAATTTTTGGAATGGGTGCATTTTAAACTCGAGGATCATCAAGAATCTAATATCGTTTAATTGTATAACTTTCTGAAGTCTATTCATTAAATATCGAGAAATCATTTAAATTTGATGGATACTTTTTTCAAAACCCATCATGTGGGTTTTCAAATATAGCTTTGGGATCGGGCTCCTCATTCCATGTTTTCCAGTTCACGATTTAAATTGTGATTCATTTCCGAGGTTTCGATTATCGATTATTAGATTTTACACTTTCAAAATGATAACTTTTGGGAGTGTAATCATATTGGCTTTCACCCGCGACACGTGGATGTTATAGTGACTCACTCATCAAATTTAGATACTACAAACGTAAACACTGATCTGAAAATATGTTCAAATATAAAAATGATATATTCACCCATATTTATCTCAAGTCACATGATAGAATCAGGAAGCCAATGACTTCAACTGGACCCAATTTCATGTATAATAATCTAACCACTTCAAGAGTTGTGGCACAGCTCAAAAAGTATAATTTTACTTCATTTTCCGAATGATGTTTACCTCTTCAAAAAGGCAGAAAACCTGTGAAATCGTTTCTATTCGCTGCACATATTTTGAAGATTGGGTAACGGTATAGTGTAAAAATTAGGACCTAGGAACACTTTACATTAAGATTTTATAAACTACTTGGTTTCACAGGGGAAATTGCTCGAATTTATGATGTTTTTAAAAATCTAGTGACATGAGACCATGGCAAAATGCAAAAGATAGATACGGGGTCATCGATGTTATTTGTATTGAGAAACTTGAAAGTTAGATCATGGGGACCAAACGGATAAGATTATTCACTAGTATCGTCCAGACTCCTTGTTCTTATTTCTACAGAGATTGTCCATGAGCAGATAGGTATTTTCTTCAAACAATAACCTATGATCAAATAAGCGGTATGAGGTAATGATGTACGTCTCAAAGGAATGGAATATTTGTAAATCAAAAATAACACCCGACGGGATTTCATATTTAGATCAGATCGATGAAATACCTTCTACGTACAGCCCGACACCGAATGTTTAATGTGAAGATGCTTGTAGAGTGGCAATGCCATTTGATTCGAGAATGACATGCATTTTCGATGAGTACCTTAGGAACCATTGCGTGATGGATATTTTTCAAGTCTATTCAAAATAAAATTTATCACACTAAGATCAGTGTCCAGCTAGCAACCACGTCGTTAATCAATTCTCAAGGGTGATAATTTTGTTGGCCCGAGTCTTGCAGATGGATTGAATAGCCCGATTTGTGATGCACATGATTCAAAAGCTACAAATGTGCAATTCAAATGGCAAATATATTGAAAAATCTGTTGCCTTTTTGACGAGCTTTGGATTTCTGAGTGTCAGCCGATTACTAAGAGTTATAAGCAGACATTAATGTTAAGTTAATATTGTTTACGAGATTTGGCCAACTATGAATTCAAGGTCACCTGTTTCGAAGTCTTGGTGCGCCTCTCCCATCTCAGAGAATTCGGCCAGCTTTTGACCAAGTTTCAAAGAATATCCAATTGGAACTTCAATGGTCTTTTCCTTGAGTTTAAACTCGTAATCAGTGCAGTCGTCGCAGACCTGTCTTTGAGACATTCTAAAGGACCCTGGACCAAAATATTCGGTATGCGTTTCCATCCGACATCTACACTTTCGTTTCTTATTAGAGGCAATTTTTTCGTACATGACTCTTAAAATCTATATTAATGATAGGAATACCTTCAATTTCTTTTTCCCAAGTTCTTGTCGTTTAACAAATAAAGGAATGACCAGAGTTGCAGTTCGCCTGACCTGGGGTTCGTGTTCCTCGAAATCGTCGTCGAAGAAACTGCCAAAATTGAAAAAAGATCTATTAGATATAGCAGTACTTTGAACTTTCACGTTCCCCGAAATGTACATTCCAAAAGCTGAATGGATCGAAATTGTCATGACGTGACGAGTCTCCTGATTGTTTCAGCCCCTCTTCGCCATATTTATCATAAATCCCTCGTTTCTTGTCATCGGTCAGAGTCTATATTAGCCAACGGAGAACGTCATAGGCAATGCTAATGTCTCTAAACTTTTCCTCGGCTTTTTTGTCATTCGGATTCTTGTCTGGGTGGTATTTTTTGGCCAGGTTAGTGAACGCTTTTTTGATTTCCTTCTTGGTGGCGTCACGTTTGACTCCAAGGATATCGTAATAACTAGGATGACGAAAACGGTCACTCTTTAGCGATACATAAATCCAGGAGTAAAAAGATAACCAAGGGGGAAATTACCCGAAACATTTTGTCGGGATGATAGAACGTTCGAAAGTTATCGTAACTCCGATACTAACAAACAGATCAAAACTAATCCAATTAAGAATTTTAAAACCAATCAAATTTTAACTTTATTTTTCCTTAAATAAGCATACTCAAAACTTCGTTCTAGCCGGTCAGTGATTCTTTACTGATACAACCTTTTTATCTCATGATTAACGCGGTTGTCCGACTTAGGCAGGCATGGGGGAATAAACACAACATAATTTCTCAATATTAATGATTTACAGGGCCCCATCCACGATGTCAAATCATACGATTTAAAAACTTAAAACAGGGCGCGGCTGGCCGAGTATGGTCATTTGGAAAATTAGCCCTCAGTTTTTTTCATTAACCAGCCAATGAGATTAAAAGTTGCCCGGTGCAATTTATCAAATACGATCAGATCGGCTATGTTCAGATTTCTCGCTATATACAATTCGCACATAGGATAATGATTAAACTATGGTACGTGGATTCGTTTTCACAGTGAAATTTAGACGACCGCTCCCTTGTCAATCGTTAAGTTTTTGACAAATGATAAATCGATATCTCTGACCCGCCCCATTTATTGACCAAATATTTTTTCTTCAGTGAAGTTTATATTCTTATAACTAACTTTAGGTGCCTCAAAATATTATATAAGGAGCTGGATAGGTGATATTTGAAGATAAATTTTTGTCAAAATCATAAATATTGGTATTGTGCTCAAGAATAAGGGTAAATTGACCATAAAACTTAATCTTTATGATACAAAGGTTTATGCAATTCATTGTTGGGTTTTAACTACAAATAAGGCATGGAGAGGCTGGCTTAAATAGTCAATCTAACAAAAAATGTCCCCATTCTTCAAATTAATTTCAAAAATTGGAGCCTCAATCTCATTTTATGGATATACTCTAATAAGGTGAAGGAAGGTATCTCTTTTGTGGCTACTCTTTGTGATGCTATTTCCTGGGCTAGCTTTAAACAGTTTTATATGCGTAGCTAGCAGCATATTCAGTATACGTCTTTCGCCCTCCGGTCATGTGATACATTTCTGGAAAATACTTTTGTGTTAGTTTTTCAAGTATTACAGAAGTAAACTACCTATATAAGGCCCCACGTTTCATCCGAAGCCAAAGAAAAGCTCAATTGCAATTTGAAACTGGTGTATATTTTTACCACATGAATTTTACCCACAGTACTTAGGTTATCTGGAAATTCGGAATCCGGTTACGTATTTGTTTATGCGAAGTTTTCAAGATCCGACTAAATTGAGAGCTTTTTAATTTAAAGGTGCAGTATACGACTAAAATTAAACAAGTCAATTGTTAGAAAGTTGCCATATAACGCGTTTAGGTTGCTTACAAAACCGAAAAACTCCTATTTGACGGACGATATGCGATGAGACGTTGCAGGTACATCAAATAAATAGAAATTTAACAATTAACAAGAAAAAAGAAAAAAGACACAGAATGGCTCACTATAAACAGTTTAACTCACTTGAAAACAAGACGAGCCTTGACTTAAATAGAACCAAATTATTGGGACAATATCATTTGATATCTATTTACGTAGAGTTATCTGGAGAAAATTATTCAAAATCTTAAAGCTGACCTACCTCAATTCTGGATCAGTTGGACAGTTTTTGAAAGAATGAAAGAGAACTGCGCCTTTTTTGCAAGACTTAATCCTTCAACCGCAAGCTGCCGAGTTTTTTTATAGACGTCTTACACAAGCTTTTGACAGCGATTCCATTTTTTTCTGTGTGCGATGATTCTTTCCTGTTTGTCTAAGAAGAGGTACGAGTTTATGTTATTATTAAACCTACCGAAGTGTCTCCGCCATCGAAGTGAACTGTTGTAGAAGTATGAAACACACGATCCATTTTAAACTGAGCCTGGATTCCAAATCGCCAATATAAATAGGACGTGTTGAGATCGAAAATTAAATTATATCATATTTTCTGTTTGAATATCTTTTTAGAAAAACGTTCGCAGACATTAGTTCTATTGTATGGTTTATATGTTTTGGGTGTTTATCTTGTTCACAAAATTTAGTTTTCTTGTTCTTAAATACGATTCATGTAAAGCAAGCTTTATTCGTTCCAAACAATGTTTATGGTGGCGGTTTGAACACTGAGAACAAGTGTTGATGACAAAAGTAGTTTAAATTCTGTTAAATTTTGGTGATTATAGGATTCAAAGTTGTGGTTTTACACTGTATTAACCACCATCATAGATAGCGGGATTCAAGTTGAAAGAAAATTAAAAAAATTGAATTAATTTTTATGTAACGGCAACAGTTTGCCTTTTATTGTATATCTTACAAACCGCATGAATTCTCATTGTCCTGAAAGACGGTATTTGGGTTAAAATTCGTGATATCGAGATCTATTTCGAATAAAGTTTTTGGGAATGAAGAAGCTGCAAGAGGTAATTCTTTTGGTGTTTTGTAGGATATTTCTAATTTTCAAATCGAGAATTTTAATTTAAAAATGGAGATTTTGATGCTGAATGACATAATCAGGACCAAGGAAAACGAGTTCAAGAAACTTATCAAAATTGTAAATGGCTGAGTAACCAAGAATGGGGAATTGGTTGACTTGAACGATCACCTAATTGGGAAACTTGACACGCTCATACAAAATGATTTCCAAACATGGTAATTGAGCTCGTTCATTTATAGCTACACCCTCAAGAATACTAACATTTCTAACCTATTGGAAAGCCATTCTCCAGGTTTACAATGCTCGAAACTTTTGGACAAATTTAATGAATGTTCAAGCGTCAACTTATGTGATCAGGGTGAGATTCTAAGTTCACGTAAGGTTAATCGTATATTTAGTTGGTTTGGTGAAAGATATCTTAACAACCCTTAAAGATAAAATAAATGTAAGGTTTTTTTTCAATTAGTTGAACATTTTAGGTTTGGAGTCTCATCCAAATCTTATTAATCGTAGTTTGTCTATTACAATTGGAGAAATTACTAAATAATCTTTCCTTTTTTGATTGATTTTATCATTAGTCTAGATTGTTTTTTTATTTCTGACCTTATTATTAGCTAAAAAAGATATAAATTCATCTAATAGTAAGATTAAATTTTCCGTTTTTGAGTTTTGTCACTTGATAGTTGAAGCCAATTAAAATTGTTTTTTTTTATTCAAAATTTTGTATTCTACAAACTTATCCAAACTTATATTCATAAACTACACAATAAAAGATCAGTCTTTTGAATCCTGAAACATGGAAAACTTTGGAAAGTTAACCATAACACGAGTTGAAAGGATTTCCATCTACGTGTGGGTAGGAAACAAGGTCCAAAATCCCTGAAAATACTTATGGGATATTCATGTTGGTTATCAAGTTGACTAAGTATACATTGAATAATGTTTTCAAGGCAAAACTCACTCTTTGCCAACTAAACCATTATTCAATTTTTTAAGGAATTATATAATCAGCCGTGAAATAAATTATAAGAAAAAGGGTAATGTTGATGTAGGTTCGATTTATCAGAGTACAAAGCGGTGAATGAATAAACTATTTAGAAAGAGCGTAATTTGAGAATTGGAAGAAAAAAATCACTGACATCAGGTGTGAATTCGGTTTCTGTTGGTGTCGTAGCATGTTAGTTGAAAAACTATCTTTAAATATCTTTAGACCCCCATCGTACCCAACAGCTTTTGAGACTTTGAGAAACTTAATACCATCTAATATTACCATTACCATGGTCGTATGATCCTGGATAGGGGATATGAATACATACACTTTCTCAATGTATATTGACTGAATTCATTGGTTGATAAAAACGATTGGGTCCTTCGGTTGAACCCCAAAGAATTTACTGGGTTGTAAACAGTCATCATTAAAGGATTAGTTTAACTTGTACTATTCATGGTTCATCGAATACGCCAGTGAAACTTTGGATTTAAATTTAGATACCTGATACACGAGAGTAAAAATGAGAGTATGCACAACAGTTTCGGGAAGTTTTGGTTTTGCTTAAAGTGAATAATGTTATCACAAATCATTTATTTCGTCCGAATTATTTAGTTCTAGGTAAAATTCCTGTGTCAGAATTTAGCTGCACCAAATATTTTTATGGTCCAAACAGCCGGAAACTTTGCAGAATACGTAGGGTCTTCGGGGGAGAAAATACATATACTTTAACCGTTAAATGTGGTAACCTAAAGAAATGAGTTAAGATCCAGGTCAGTCGTAAACCAGAATGCGCGGTTTTAAACCGTATAAAGCAGAGGCATCTGCGCAATGGTTATTTGAAAATGACGAATTTAGTGAATCCTGCTGACTTGGAATCATTCCAAAACATCATGAGGGATGGATCCTCGTTAGTTTTAATTTTTATAATGGAACATTTTGATCCTGATTCAAGTTTGCGAATACATGATTCTCAAATGTACAAGAGCTTGGAGTCGTTTGAAATCGAAATTTACAATCACTTTTATTATTGGATACAGAAAGAGGTGTCATTACAAAATTTGACAATTGAATTGATTGAGATTTTTCAAGATCCCACTATTTTAATCCAAGTCTATGAACAGTAGTAGTTTTATTTTTCAGGTGTTGTAAAATATCAAGTCTACAAAGTTTTAGTGAATTCCGACAATTTATCTTTGATCTTAATATTTATAGAAAAAGAATGCCTTCAATTTTCGGTCTCTATAAACTTAAATTTTATAAAAAGTTTTTAGGTTTACAAATTGATGAAAAGATAAGCCTTCTCGAATTTTTCAATGCCAATCTTGTTAACATCATCGGATTACTCAAAAACGGAGTGAAGTATTTGTTAGAACCAAATAGAATTGAACCTTTAATTGACATGATTGCGAATCCGGTGAAACGCGAAATTGATCACCTCAACATTAATAAACTGAGTGACAATTTGGAAAGTTTAGTTCCGTTTGATCCATCAAAACCAAACGTTGTTTTAAGACTCGCACAGCTGATGTCCATGAAGGAATCCGAAATTTTCCAACGCTACGGACTGTACAACGAAAGTGCGTCCAAAATTATCACCTTTCTTTACAATTCTTTCAAGTCAAAAAACCCCAGAATGATCTCTTTGTCATTAGTAAGCCTTCATTTAACCAGGCACTCGCTATTTGTTCTCTCTCTAAAATAAAACCACATGACGAAAACCTTGGACGTTTAATTGAGGATCTCATCAATAAATCAAGGGATTTTAAAGAACGTGATTTTTTGATTTATGGTCAAAGAATCAACTTATACAAATTCAAACTCACAGACATCAAAACGTGCGATGTTTATAACTTAGGGCACTTAAATATCTCTGCGAATGTCAAACAACGAACTTGGAGGAGTTCGTTTACACGTGCTTGATTAGAGCACACCTGTGGTCCAATAATGGATATGTGTATGCGATAATGTAAATAGATCGATATCTGATGAAATTTTAAAGCATATTTTAGACATCCTCCATACGTTAAACAATTCAGACGAATTATATGAGTCGTACATCTGCATCAAATCATATAATTTATATCGAAAAGTAAACTCTTTCATTTTCAAAGAATAACTTTGCCGAATCTTTAGATTTACTCAGACATCATTTGGAAACATCATTTTCTCAAGTTCAAACATTTTCATCTAGAAAGCTCTTAGATGTTATGAAAAACTTAACTTGATGATCAATTATCTCCAGGTTGAGATTCCCGCCAAAAAGGAGGTAATCGACTACTTTGAGTCAAATGCCCACGCCTATTACTCGTAAAAGTGATTATAAGCAGCCATTTCTGTACTCTCATCAGTTCCTGTGATTATTTAACTGCAATCGATGAACTAAATGGCTATTTAAAGAAATTGGATAGGTTTTAACGATTTTTAATAGCGAAACTCAGGACTATGATGAACTGATCGAATATTTGATGTTTGGAAAATATTACATAGATACAAACAGATGCTATGCGAATGCTATTTCAAAACCGAACAATTTTATCTTGCATTGAAAAATTCTACCCAGTTGGTCAAATTTTGCTTGAAAAAATCGTTGAATTCATACTGTGCCACATCGTTGTTGATGGTCGCAAAGTCTTTGGTACCTTTTTATGATTAAAGACTCAACTATACTTGCCTCATAGAGCTATTCCGGTCATTACTCTCATCAAAAGTCGTTTCTGGAGTTTTTGTTTGTGATATTTTGATAAAGTGTCTCGATTGGAAAAGATCGAACTGGTTGAATTATTACTTTACGGTGAAATCTCTTTTTCAAAAAGTAATATTTCTTTGATTTCAGCTGTTTGGGACGATTCTAAGAAGATCGTCGAATGGTGTCGCGCTTTTTATCGTAAACATAAATTGAAACATAATTTTGAAGAACGTATCAAGCTGTTTGGAGATATTCTTAGCTCCTCTGACGATTCATAGTTGTATATTTTTTATTGGATCCTAATGAACGTATTTTCTCAATACTTCGTTTCACTGATGCATAACATTGTTTATTCATTCCTATGTCGAGTTGAATCTCTTCAACTTCGCTTATAATCGACACTTTATTTATATATGGCTCAAGTTATAGTTTTTAGCCCCAACTAACCACTTCTTAGTTGCTCTCGGATGTTTGTTTAGTGTCATAATCGTGAAATCTGGTTTGCAAATAACTTTATATCCAAATTATTATATTTCTATTATCTCCTCTATCACTGATATTCATACTCAAGTTATACTAATCTCAATGCGTACTCTATTCAACGACAACCGAACTCTGGATCTAAGTACGAACCTCAGTAATATGTATCATTTTATGAGTGAGATCCATATCCATCAGGCCAGTAACGGGTTCATTTGTCCGATCTGATTTTCAAATCATTTGACTGATCATGCATACCTATTACAGATTCCTGTTCTGTCATCATACCAAAGAAACATGAACAAAATTGATTGTTTTTAACACGGATCATTTACCTAGTGATAAAGAAACTGTCGTTTAAACGTTTCAGGCATTGATGACATCACGCTAATTTTCAACATGCGCGTCAACTTGTCAAGAAAAGGCCCAAGTACAGAACATTGAACTGGCGTTGCATACGCAGCCTTTTTTGTATAAACTATCATTTTTATAGGAAATTGAATTAAATTAATTCGTTTTTAATATGTTGTCATAAATTCAAAATATTTTTACACCTCAATAATAAGGTATTTTCTCGCCTAATTGCTCGAACGGGGCTCTAAAACTGTTCGTATACTTTATTAGAAGTTTTTCTGGCACCGTGTCATTTCAAGGGATATTTATAAAGTCTTACCTAATTTTCATCAATAATTGTATAAATAAAGAAATTTCCTGTTCGACATTCTGTCTTGAGCCATTTTTTCTTTTGATAAGGACATTTTATCAAAAAATACAGATACAGTTCTGTTTTTTATATGATAACCAGAAAATAGTTAAGTTGATAGTCTTACGCCCAAGTAGCACAAAACCAGGTGATATAAAAATGGCCTGTGTCAGATTTATCTGGATGATCCGAATTCTATGAATGAAAAACCATACTAAGAGCTTGATCATCCTTTCCGAAGAAATGTTTTAACACTTCTAGATTGACTGGCTGGTATAATCATCCATATAATTGTTAAAATTATGAAATCCAACTGCTTTCTTAACCGGGAACTTTTAAACGCCTTTGGTTGGAAGGGGGGGGGCGTCGCCCAAACAGGTTGTGCTATAATCTTACATAATATATATGTTGAAGTTGGAACCATACAACAACAATCACGACGTAATTTTTGGTATTACATCTACCAATGCCAGAAAATTCATCTAAAGGAAATGCTCACTGACCGATATCACTAGAACTAGGGCAATATCGGTACACTGTTGATTGCTGCACATTTACGAACATCACAACATCTAATGGCTAGCACCTCATGGGGAATACGTGAATCCTGGAGCTCATGGTTTAACATCAATGCGAAACAAATGAATCATACTTCCTACATACTTCTTCCTAGATTGCCGTGACCAAAAAAAGAAATATCGTTTATTTGGCACTAGTAATGGCTGAGTTCCAAACTGTTTACAGGGTTTTCGAAAATTTATCTGAAACTTCTAGGCATGTCGTTACTCAATGGTAACTATCCACCGATATTCCGACTCAGAAAAGGGCATTGTACCTGCATTTAGTAAAGAAATGAGAGACTCATCTGTCAAATATTTAGCACATTCATTTACATTCTAGATGATGTACAAAGACCTCTACGCTCATTTAGAAATAGATCTAAATATTGTCACCTGGAATCATCATCGCTTCAATGTTAATTATTACTTTTGACAGATCCATTTGTATATCTTTTAACAGGTCAAATGGTTTGTATTCCACACCTAGACATATAGACACAGTCAACGTTTGAGTTTAATCACCATTCAACAAGATTCTTTCCGATACGAATGCTTCCTAAATTTAAAACTTTTCTGATTTCACACTTATTCTATGTAAAACATATATAAAAAGCATATATTTTTATTCTGGTCTTGTTTGATGTCCCTGAAATTGGCCTGTCAACGTCAAGATGGAGGATCTTGGCTTACTTTTTCTCTGGATCCACTCAAACTCTCCCGACCTGTTAATAACCATTTTAACTCATAAAAGTACTCAAAAATTCAATGTTATTAATATTCATAAATGTTGACGTCGACACCACATGGCTGCTGTTTTAGAATCAGCCATTCCAATAATGGCACACGAGATCGGCGGGCCAGCATTTCCAGTGATTTTGCTCTCCGGATCGCTTCCTTTGCCTAGATCGTCCTCTTTTTCGTGAATGACAAGTGACCGTCCGACAAGAGAAAGATCTCCTAAAAGTGACACATTTTTGGGTAGAGTCAAATCCAGATGTGCTCCACCACTGCTATCGACCTCGATGTTTCCAAAATCACCAAGATGCCTAGTTTCATAAATGCCGTTCACCTCGTAGGTGTATCAAGTCCCCCGTGTGTACTGCCATACGGGTTGAAATGTGCACCTGTTGATATGCATCCTTTAATGATATAAAATTAACCTTCTGTTAAGTTTCCAAACTCATGAGCATGAAATCCGTGCTTCGAAGCCTGGAATCTCACAAAAGCAAGATCACCTATCATTTGAACTTGGTGATAAGGGCTCTGATTTAGGTAATTGCAACTTGTTGGTAAAGCCACACGCGTCCCTTTACTTGCTCATCGTCAAACATAGAAACCGCTCCTCGGGATGACTATTATAAAAAAAGAAAAAACTCCGTCGTAAGACATTGACTGATATCTGTGGCGAAGATCTAAATTTATACGAGACCATTGACGTATTTACATATGTAAGAGACAACTTAGACCGCTAAAATTTCATTACATCATCTTAAAAACGCCGAAAATAACGCAAAAGTGATTAGGTCAAGAGTTACCGTTACAACTTGTACATTTTCATACTTGTGCCTTTTCCTGTCGTTTGATAGATCATATGAGTCTTCGCTGAATATGTCCTGAAACTTTAACATATTTAAAATCATATTATCTTGAACCTCCGGCTGAAACGTCTTCAACCATATACTATCTAAACACGTATGGGACCGTTGAGAATCATACACATTTTTCATTTTTATGTTTGAACGGGGATCTGGTTACTCAATGTCGGCCAAAATGCACAATTTCAGGGTAAAACGAGTGTCAAAAAGCCGCTCACGTCAGTAGTTTCGTCCCACTACTTCCTCTAGGACATATCGCAATCAAGGTACCGAAAAATATAAACGCGTAAATTTTCCCAATCCTTACTGTTTAGTGGCGCGACACTTTAGCTTGACACTGGTAATTAACCATTATTAGAATGGATGAATTCATTTGGAGTATTGTGATCGTTCTCCAAGTTGATCATACATACTATTGATAGGTGACCACTTTTCCACCACTGTAATAGCCTCAAAATCAACTCCTGGCTTTTATGGTAAATTATTCCTTGATAGTAACAATAGAAATGCAATTGGTTCTATCTTGTAAGTGTGGAATTTTTAGGAATCCCCAACTAAAAAAGATACACATCTACAGGCGAAGTTTGCGCGAGCTCATCTTTTAGGTTTATAACTACGGGGAAATAGATTTAAACCAAAGATTCCAATATCAAACACATAAGGCTTAATAGTACTTTAAAAAATTTATACATACAAAATAACATTCATATTAGGGGGTTTCAGTCCTATTTAGTAATTTGAAAGTTCTATTTCCTCATTTCGTTTAGACTTTTACAATTAGAATTAGACTCTATCTGAATAAAAATCAATCAGTCGGGTTGGAAAAAATTGGAACACCTAGAAAGTTTTAGTATGCCACCATCTGCTGAATTCGCTGTTGCGTTTTGTTAATACACATTTTTTGGGATGTGGAAAATAAATTTAAAAAAATAATAGCATTTTGGGGGTGGGTGTTGTAATTTACGGGATATTTTAAAATATGAGTTGATGGATTTGTTCAGAATTCACACGATTCAGATTCCTTAAACGCGCCACATTCTACTTCATAAGAAGGAAGCGCTGTTGCCTGTAATGAGAATTTTGACCTCCCTTATTTTCAAATTCTGTTTTTGGTATTTTTCTTAGTTTTGTTGGTTGGACGTTATGTCCAGCGGATTTTTTATCCAGGCTTGAACAGTCCGGAGGCAGGTTTCGTCATTGGGAAGGGGTGGCATATTTTTTTTAATATTCGGGCTTCGTAAATTTTATATTTTTGACTAAGTTTTCACAATTCGAGTGAAAGTGTTTTTTTTCGTCCGGTTAACATCCTATATTTGCATAAACTATATTTAGGAGAGTTTAAAATTTTCGAAAAATCAGATATCTTAGAATTGCCCTAAATTACAACCACCCCCATTCCCCTATCCATGTACTATGATTTTTTAAAATTTATTATCAATGTCTAAAAATGTGTGTTAACAAAACGCAACAGCAAATTCAACGGATGATGGCTTACTAAAAATTTCCAAATGCTCAAATTTTATCCAACCCGAATGATTGGCTTTTATCCAATTTAAATGAACTTCCAATTATAAGAATTAAAACGAAACGAAGACATTGAGGTTTTATGCAACTAAATAGACCTGAAAACGCTGAATATGAATGTTATTTTTTAAATAAAATTTAGCCTTGAGTGTTTAATATTGGAATCTGCTTTAAAACCATTTCCCCTAGGTAGAAGCGTAAAAGATATGTTCGCACTTCGTTAAATACATAGTTGGTTATTCCAGACCAGCAATTTGTCCCTATAGATGTCTTTTAAATATTTTGGGTTTCAAACGCTCTTTCAGTAAAATCAAATCATTTTAAGGCATAACTTTTACGTATATTATATTCATCTATTTTATGACATCAAATATGAACTACTGAAACCAGTTATTAAGAACTGTGTTGATCGAAAGTTAAACAAAGTCGAATATATTAGAGTCTATTTAAACGTAGTCCCAACTAAATAATATCAGATAGTGTTATTGGACCAAGTGGAATATATGTACTTAAGTGGAATATATGTACTTATTAAAAGAACGATCAGTCTATCAGAATGGCCAGTGGGCTTTGTAGAAGGACTCGTCAATAATACTGACTGCCATTCTGTGATCGCTACAACCCCTTTATGCGCAAGTAAAAATAAGGATTTTAATAAAAAATCCAACTCATAAAACATTGATGATTCATGCACAATTTTCACTCTCTCTTTGCTCACAGAGTGCACGTAGAGACGAGCAACTGTTCCCAGCTTGTTGGCACAACACTTTTGGGTCGCATTTAGCAATTCCAATCACCGCACATCCGATCCTCCCACCCGAGTTGCCCGTAGTCTTGCTCTCTGGGCTACTTCCCTTTCCAAGATCGTCAACCCTTTCGTGGACAATTATTGATCTTCCGATAATGGACCGACCTCCATAAAGCGTCAAACCGAACGGCAAAGTCAGACAAATTTTCGACCGTCCCTGATGATCAACATCAATGTTTCCCAAATCCCCCGCGTGACTAATATTGAGATCCTTTATTACCGTATTTTCGTATCAATTCCCCCATGAGTTTTTCTGCACGGATTGTAATGGGAACCAGCAGATATGCACCCTATACCATATGAAAATTACCTATTGTCAAATCTCCGAACTCGTGAATATGAAAGCCGTGTCTTGAGCATCCTGTATTCGAAAACACGAGAACGCTAAACAACGAGATAAAGCTAGCCGGACCCTAGTATCAATAAAATGTGAACAGCTTGGTAAAACCAGACATTCCCAGTAACTGCTCCTGATGAGATAGTTGCAACTGCACAACGTGGTTCTTTCTAAGGTCACCAAAAGGCTGCATACCTGTATGAAATTCATCTACCACTGGGAAATTCTGAAACCAATAAATCGGCATGTATCCTTAATCTTGAGTTATTACAGAAAATTAACATTGTAGAAACTAGTTTTCAATCAATAATTCAAATAATTGCACGATTTTGATGTAAAACTGATTCAAAAACCCTTCTAAGTACATTACAGGATTTTAACATAAATATAGAGTCCGTCACGTACTTAGGAACTCACAGAAGATCTCATGTACTACAATGTAATGGTGCATGTTATGTGATAGGTCCCAAATTGCAGATTTATATTGCCTCCACCAGTGGTGCTAAAACGTTTTTTGCTAAGGGCAGTAGATATATAGCGTATGTCTAACTTTGTTGATAAAACCAATATTTCCATCAAATGTATATTTTTGTCTATTTTTCCTCGACTTTTTCATTAACGAGAAGGATGAGCGAGAGTATTGTAAAGAGTTACCAATATTTGTCACGTCTAACCTCAAATAGACCATAGATTATGTTTGTTAATTTTGATCTACCTTGTTTTGAAAAATACTTGGCGGTTTGAACTAAAAAAAGTGGTGGTTTTTTAACAATGTGGTTTTAAGATTTAAAATAGAGCGTATTTAAACAGCTAAAAACTAGGTGTGTTTTTCACAAAAAACTAACCGTTAATCTCAACTTATATCCCCTCTGTTCAGGCACTGTAGAAATAAGCGAAAAACTACAAAATACTGTATTTTTACCATACAAAGGCTCAAATATCTCAACGATACTACCGACAACGGGTTGTACTTTATTAGCAATGAAACCATACCGCATGGAGGAGATCATACCTAACTGTTTAAAGTGCTTCTACAAAATTTAGTTTAAAATTATTGAGTTTTAAAAACACATTTTTTACAAATCCGGTAAGTATATTTATGTTTGAGCTCATTCCTAAGAAGGTTTATGAGTACAAATACTTCTGAATCCTAGCAACAACTGGTCAAGCAATGTTCATTCCAAATCTGCGTAGTATAAAAGCGTTGGTTTGTTGATAGGATGATTTCACTTCAGATGAGCATTGAAGATCAATTGTCACTATTTGAGAGAGATAAGGCTCGAACATCACTTCATATGAGAACTGATCGACAATAAAGTTGAATACATCCTTTTGTTCTCTCAAAGCATTTACGTATACCGTAAAATCTTTCAACAATTTTTCACTGGAATTAGATACTTTTACAATCACGCCGGGATTCTTTCTTAAAAGTGTTACATTTCTGAAAATGACAACGATATCCCGCATGAAAATAATAGAGAAAAGCTTTAACTTCAGCACGAAAAGTTAATATCCTGGTGCATATCAAAGCTGAAGTGATCTTTTTGCTGAATGGGTAGTTGAATCCATATATATTGTTTGTCCTGTCTGCTAGCATAGTTAAGTCCGTCATCAAATGTTTGCCAGAAAACACAGAGAGGTGTCTCGGCGTTTGATGGCAAGGAATTCACAAATTTTAGCTCTAAATTCAACAAAGTGTTGAAATAGTTTTCTATAACGCAGCCTCCTAGAATCTGTATGACATAGAATATCTCGATATTGTTCATAGATAGCTTCAATAAAGAAAGATCGGAACAATCGATGCTTAAATATTTTGGATCGTTTAAAATTTGAGAGAATTAAAGGTAAACTTCACAAAATTAATGAATTTCAAGACATATGAACCGATCCATTCCAGATTAATTATTCACCAATATTTGCGAAATATATCTTTTTGAATTCCAAGCTCCTGTTAGTGAGAGACAGAATGAGTAATAATCCTGATGTTCTTCCAATCATTTATGCGCGCTATCCATGGTAATACATGCAAGCTTTGATTACTCGGTGTTAAAATTTCCAGGAATGAAATCAACCTTCTAAATACTTATTTACTTATTCCTCATTCGTGTAAAAAAGTCATATTGCATAGTTGTTGATTAATTTCAACTTTCTTGTTCATTATGCTCACTCAAACTTTGCTTGTGTTGATTGTGTCAGGGTTGACAGTGCTCTCGCAAAAGCAATCGAAAAGTACTTGCGGTTAACAAATATTTAACGTAACAGTTGAAAAACTCAATTTACACGCCTTTACCTCTTTACTGAATAGTCATTCATGGGAGTGGTACCTGGTTTAAACTATCTGCCTTATAATGGAATATTTCTGTGTAAATATCTTGCATGAATTCAGATGAAATCCCCATCACAAGCGACTGAGGTAAACAAACAACAATCTGTGTTTCTTTGCAACTTTCTCTTGCAAAACACTTGCTGTCTTCATTTTTTATAAAGCAAAATGGTTTTTTATGATTCTACACCTTTTTAGTAGCACTATTCTACTGTTCCTTGCTGAAACACTTTGTAATTTGATGTTCTATCGTGATTTGATTCATAATATAAATTACAGTTTAACTCATTCAGAACTGTTCTAGATTCAGAACAATGTAGGCACGGGCTGATTTGTTATAAAGGGGTATACAGTTTTTTATCGTCAAATCTCTTTTAAAATGACTGTTCCCATCAGAAATATACTTCGATTGTAACCAGGTTTCAGCATCCTACAATACCAATTAATAATTGAATATATGTAATATTCCTTTATTTTAAATTACCCTGTATTAACATTTAAACGTTTATCTTGGCCGTCTGTGACTTGTGAGCTGCAATTTATACACTCCTGTTTAGGGCTAAGTCGTACGTGAGACAGGTGAACCTGAATGGCATCAACGATTTTTCCAATATAGGGTTAAATTATTGTAGTTTAGCATCAATTAAAATAGATGATCGTTTGCCTAATTCAATCCCCAATTTTGCTCATTCGTGATCATCGATAGAAATGTTTATTTGAACGATAAAGGCCTCCGAGTTCTAAAAACAATTTAGGATGCATGTACTTTTCTTTTCCCTATATGCTTTATTCTCAGACTCCCATAAAGCGTGAAAACATAGTTGTGCGGTTATGTTGCGCTCTGTTAAGGAAAACTTTCAAGATCGATGGCCTCTCAACAATATGACAAAGGATTAGGAGTTAATTTAAAATATCCTTATTACACTTTCAGGTTATACAAACAGGGATTTCAACCCAAATTGATTTTTTGCAATTCAAGTAGCATAATCTAAATGTAAAATAATATCTTAAAATTAATCAATCCAATGAATATTATTCAGCTTTCCATAATTTCCTTGTTTAAGGATCTTCTAACATAAGTCTACGTTTACAGGTACTAACCATCGCAGTCTTGTCATGGTTTCATGCAATCGAAAAAGGGTCGATCACCAAAGAGCAATACAGTGGTTCATAGAGTACCAAACATACTCTCAAAGAATATATCTGTTTGTTGCGTGATGAACAGATAGGGTGTGGTGTACAAAGAAATAATCAGCTGACCTTACACCATTTTCCGTCCAAAATAACCGACTTTCCGCTGACGACATTCAAATATTCCGACATGAATTTATTATTAAAAGTAAATTTAGAAAGATTCTTGGCTGTGAGGCAAAATCAAATTTCAGTAAACGACAGTACATATTCTAATATTGAATCTGAATAAATATTCTCACAACCCTAAAAGGTAGAATCTGTATAAATATCAATTTACTTAAAAATACAACATCGGAATCTTTGAATGTCATCATCGGAAAGTCGGCTATTTTGGACGGAAAATGGTGTATAACTGGTGAATCATTATCGATATATTTTTTTCGACCCATTGAACTAAAAGGTCCGATAAATACTCGGTGTTTTGCAATCACGGACAACGTTAGATTCAAGAAGCCTTCACAACTTGCGATTGTTTTACATGAAAGGTGATTAAAATTTGTCATATGGTACACTATTCGCCCTCCCTCAACCTGATGGAGGAGGTATTTTCCAGGTGGAACGGTTAGGTAAAAAGCAGTAGACCCGAAAACGAGTCCGAGCTATAGGACACTATGCCAGATGGGCTAGCAACCATAAAACTAGAAGATTGTGTTGTTTACTATCGAGACATGAAGACCTATATTAGAAGGTCCTCTAACAACCAAATTATAAAAAAAATTAAACAATATTCTTTGGTTTGTTCGGTTTTATTTTTTATTAAAGCTATAATGTCCCAAATAGAATTGAAAAAACCGATGTGGACTAAAATCTTGTTAATGACATCATGGAAGAGTCTTTCGCGAACCTCGTATAAACCTTTCGAGGGCATATAGTGAACCTCTGGCAGCAATTTTTGCATATGTGGTATATACAGAGGTGTAAGGAAAACGAATACTCGTAATTCTTCTTAAAAGTGACCATCACACTGAATCGAAAAAAAGTTGAACAAATAAGTTATCCATTTTGGCAATGATAATAATCACCAATTTCTGATAATCTTTAAGTTATTGAATTCAAACCAGACAATACTAAAGTAGGTAACCGATGGACCGTAAGCTAATTTATCAAAATTGACGGCTTCGGAGTTATGGGCACGGTACCAATTTTATCAATGAAACACCGGAAGACGAGCTAGTCAATTTTAGTCAAGGGGTTTCCAAGTCAAGGCTAACAAGGATTCTCCATATTTTTCATTAATTTCCAAATACACTTTAAAAATCTCTTCAGTGTGAAATTACTCATTTAGCCGATGGTGCTTTTCTCAATTATTATCAAACTAGCCTGTTGATTCAGCGAGGAAACTTGAAGGCATTCCTCTTTTCTAGTGCTATCGACAAATTAACCTACACATGATTGTTTTAGAATGCTGCCACTAGTTGACAGTCTGAAATTTTGTTAGTCGTGTTTAAAATGGCATTTGATACCCAAAACGTGAAAAATAAAAATAAAAAATCCGACATCGGAGCACATAGGAAATGCGCTAACGTCGCTCGAGGTTAATCTATCATAAATTTGATCGATAAATTTGTTTTACCCTCACCTCAGTAGCAAACTATTTTCTGCATATTCGAATTTTGTGTATTCAATTCCAAATAAAACGAATCTGGTGTGAAATAGAAGCCTAACATTCAGAGATATATGCTTAATATCTAATGAGTCAGGAGTTCATTAAATATTTTAAAGATAAAAATGAAGGGGGTCCGGCCAGACAGAAGTCATTTTTTACCAAGACTCATAAAAATAGGAAGAATTATGTTTCTGTGTGGTACAAAATCGTTCATCTCGAACCTTGGACAAAGAGGCCGCGCATAGATTCGTAGGAAATAATAAAACCATTTCATAGCATTCCTGATAGAGTGTATGACGATTGAAAATGTGAAAAGTATTGTATCATATCACCTTATCCAATAATACAATGACCAGATGCTTTGAAGAGTTTTATCAAGGGATTCTCACACTGAAACGAGCGGAAAATGTTCATAATTGTAAGTTTAATCATTTATAATGGATTCGCCAGCATAGATTTCAAACACATCATATTACATTTATTTTTCTAACAACAAACGACAATTTTGTTGTCATTGAAGAACTTTTAGGATTTAAAGAGATATATAAATCGCCAATTTAAGCGATGTGATTGTAATAATAAAGTTCAGTGGAGAGAAAAACAGCAAAAAATTGGCAAAGTTGTACAACTATTCCCTGAGAGTGGTCCAGATTTTACGTCCTATATCTTGATTTATGGCACTACTTTAACAGTTTCTTGATTGCACTAAATCCAAATATCCCTGAGTCATCCACCAAGAAGCAGTGAATGAGAAGCGTTACATTTTAAGCATGTCAATGATGTTGTTCAGGGATGTGTCAAAAAATTCGAAGCAATGAGCTGAATACTAGTAAATTTAGAAATTTTCATTTCATTTAAATGATCAATACAATGAAATACTGTTCCATCCATAGACTATTAAAGTGAGGGTTCTGCCCGCTTCTGGACACGGAAAATAGTTTATATTTATTTTCCATCTCAAATAAA